>JAHWFP010175484.1:33317-55869 GCA_023313725.1 Lithobius niger
TGTTGCTCCCAAGTTAAGGCCAGCTGGGAGTGAAGGCGCCCGTAACAATATGTCGTTCAGCTATATTTCAAAAGAATATCCATACCGAAATTTTGTTTTTAACTTAAAAATTTTTTTGATGCCATTTTATGCCGCGCACTGGTATTTCCTCCCAAAAAATTTAAATGTGAACTTTTACTACTAAAAGAAGTTCAAGTCAGATAATGCCATTCAGCTTTATTCCAAAGATTATTCTTCCCAACTTTCATTTTAACCGCCTTTGGCTGAAAACTGCTTTTGAACGGCATTTTCTGTGGAAATCTTGAATTTCCGTGAAAGTTAAATAAAACCTTTGTTGAAAATGTTATTCGAAATATTCCTAACCTTTGTTCATTCTGTTAAAAAATCAGAAGTTAAGACCCAAAAACTGTTTTTAGACACCATTTCGGGCCCCAATTTTGTACATTAATCGACTGGTGTAAAATCAAGTAGCTCTACTCAGTCTTTTATCAAAAAATTTTTTCATACAAAATTCCATTCAAATTGATTCAGTAGTTTGGCCCTAAATTTCTTTAAAACTTTTTGGACGCCATTTTGGACTGCCATCTTGAATTTTCAAAAAAATCAGTACCTTTTTTGAATATTTCTAATCACTTTCTGTTCAGAATGCATGCACATCGCTTAAGGGACTGGTCAATGGTCGTTATTTATGGCCCCAGGGAGGAGGGGGGATCCAGAGGAAATGAAAATGTCGTCACCATATTTTCGATGACCTCCCCCCTACGAAACCTGAAAAAATCTTGATCCCCCCCCCCCCAAGGTCCAAAAATAAGGGGACCTTTCAGCCCCCCCCCCCCCAAAAAAAAAAATAATTGGCGCTTTCATATTCCTATTGAGACTGTCTGCAGATGATTTCCTGCAGACAAATTAGTAAGTAGCACTCCGCACCGACAAGTTATCACTCGTTATAAGATAAACGTGCCTCGATTTTAACGAAACGTCACGTCGGGTTATACATATGAAACAATGATGTTCCTTACAGCCATTTTGTATCAAGTTGCATGATGAACACACTGTTTGCATGCCCACGTCTATAATATAGTTAGCACCTGATAGACAGAAGAAGCCTAGAAACTAAAGAGAAAGGCTTTTCTAAAACGTTTAGTGGAAAAAAGTATACATGCACTATTGATAGCTTCATAACCCTGTAAACACTCACATCTTGGGGGATGTGGGGAGTTGCATCCCAGATGAGGCATTTTTAATAATTTTGACTGCTGAGAGTGCCATTTGAGGTCCAAAAATGAATTACTTAGTACCTCTGGAAAATATAAAATACCTGTCAATTTTTGCATAGTTCTCACGATGCTGTGTTACATCCTTGAGTTTTTCAGTTGTCTGGATCCGGCCAGCTTGGGAATCCAACCGCGTGCGCGGTGCAGCCCACCTCTATAAAAGCAGTTTGCCACGAATGCTAACCATCTGTTGTTCTCAAGCGACCCACGTTGTGGTCGCTCGGTCCCTTAACTTTCGTCCTTTTCACAAATTTTTTTTATTGTTATAAGCATTTGTTGTTTGTTCGACGCCTCTTCAATCCATCTGATGCCGACAAACCTCCGAGACTTCGTCTGATCGTGCACTCGTTGCACGAGCTTTTGTGACTCGATTTTTCGTCCTGTAGTCTGCACCTCGACTGCGCATTGACTGTTGCTGCTGTCACAATGCTGTCCCACATGCCGAGTTTTCGTTTGTATCGTGCACTCGTTGTACAAGCTTTCGTGACTTGAACTTTCGTCCTAACTTTCGTCCTGGTCTGCACCTCGTCTGGGCTTGATTGTTGCTGCCGCCACTTTGCCGCGTTGCATGCCGAGTTTTCGTTTGGATCGTGCACTCATTGTACAAGCTTTCGTAACGCAAGCGTTCGTTCGGAAGTCCGCATCTCAATTGCACCTTGATTACTGCTGCCGCCTCAATATTGCCCTGTATGCCGAGTTTTTGTTTGTATCGTGCACTCATTGTACGAGCTTTCGTGACTCGAGTTTTCGTCTGGAAGTCTGCACCTTGTCTGTTGCTGCCGTTACAATGCCGTCCTGCCTACTGAATTTTAGTTTGAATTGTGCACTCAATGTAGAGCTTTCGTTCGGAATTCAGCACCTTGTCTTCGCCTTGGCTGACCATCCTTGTCTTCTGGGCGCCAATCACCCCTAAACCCCGCTGGATCATATTAGGTGTCTTTCACCTTGGGTCGTCATCATCCGGAGACACCAATCTGTTCAAATCCCGTGTTCCACGGGGATGCTTTCGCCTCAACCTCCTGGACTCCTGTTGGCGATAACTCCACCTTCTGGGCATTCCTAGAAGTCTCGAATGCCCAGTCTTCCGCATTTTTCACGGGGAATGGTGAAAATCTTCAGGCTGCCTGAGATTCTTCGCTGCTGTTCCCGACTGTTGCCATTTTGTTCACCCACTACGAGAACCCTTAGTGATTTTCTATGCTTCCTGATGCTCATTGACGCCATCCGAACTCCATTGGCTGCTGGCAACGGACGCCCAGCTGTCTCGATTGCACCCATCTTAAGTGGGGGAGGCTTTTGTGCTTCTCGCTCAACCCGGGGATTTCCAATCCACCTGTCGTCCACATGCACCCCGGTTCTGCCGGACGTGCTGTGGTGGTTTTGTCCGATCCATCAAGACCCTGATCCTGCTGGATGGCACCACGGTCCATTGCCCCATTTTTGCGGGGCAACTCCTGGCTTGGTTGAATCTATGAAGCTTTCATTCCCAAGGATTTGGACCGTCTTTGACGAAACCTCTGCAACCCAGTCTCACATAACTGGCATTTTCCATTCAGTGCACTGTCGTGGTTTGGCCTGACCTAGAAAGTTATCCTTTTCAACCGTTTGAAGATTCCTGGATGCTGCATCGGATGCCCAGTCATTTATGGTGCACCCCATTTTTGCCCGAAATGTTTTCGTGCATTTGACCACACCGTCAAGCCTTCAATCCGGACTCTGATGCCGCTGCTGCAGCCCGTCGTCCGCATTGCTCCTCATTTTCAGCAATGCTTTCGTGTTTTTTTACTGAACCTTGAATGCCTTCCATGCCGGTAGTTTGTTGGCCCTTCAACGACGTCCGCCTCCATCAGTCGCCTCACTTGCACCCCATTTTCGTAAGCAGTGCTTTCGTGCTTGACCGACCCTCCGTCGTCATTGCCGGTCGTTGAATCTTTTAACGACGTTACCACTTCTTGCCAGTCGCCTTTTTAAACACAGTTTTCGTCGGGGTTGCTTTGTGGCTTCGGCCGAACCTTAAAAGTCCCGACTCCGTACGATGGACCTTCACCGATGGCACAACCAATCACCCAGCACCCACATTTACGCCCCCCCATTCGTGGGGATTGCTTTCGTGGCTTTGACGGAACCTTGCAAGACTTCGCCCAACGTTTCGTCCATTATTCAGGACCTTGCCAGAAATGTTCGTCATCGGACTCCTTTTTGATCCGTCTCCGCATCTGAAAAATCACGAATAAGACGTAAAAAAAAACACCACCCGCTCGCGTTAATACAGGGCCGAAGCGACTGGGAGGGGGTAATGGTGAATTATAATCATCATTCGGTCAGTTTGAAAGTAAAGTTTAAAATACATTTTTTCCATCAGTTTTCGCAACACTTCTATGAAACGTGGGAATAACTGAAACGCTGCCCCTGATCATTTCTGGTTGCTTCCCTGCAGCTCTCCTCATATCCACGTGGGAAAGAAGCGCCGCAAATATTTTCGTAGTTGGCGAAATTGAAAATTGACTTGGCCGTTTTGTTTGCTATGCCACCATCATATCATAGATAATATAGAAAATAAAAACAAAAAATGCACAAACCATATTCCCACCGAGTTTGAAGTCGTCAACAATTAACTTCGCGAAAAATGTACACAGTTGTCAAAACTAAAAACTGAGTTGGCTATTTCACTTTTTATAGTTCTTCTTCTGTTAGACAGTACCCTCAGAAGGGGTTTCAGCGTGAGCAACTCGTAACTAATATTTTAGGAGGGTAGAAAATTACTGATAAATTAATATAACAAAACACAACATCACTGCCAGGATTAAAAACGTTTCTTAGGTAAAGCAGAAACATCAACAAACTCTGAATAAAACAAAACTTAGTAAGGACTTCTGCCAAGTTATCGCCGTCTGAAGTTGTGATATCGAATAAAATCTAAAAAATTAATGCAGAGTTGCCTATTTGATTTACTAGTTCGTGTGCCAGCCCATCAGTGCCTTGGTTTTAGTTAAAACAGAAAGTGAACTAAAGCCGTACTTCATGAAAACTGATGAAGTTGGCAAAATCAAAATCTCGAGTTGGAAAAACTGAATCAGCTGTTTGATTTTGTGTTGTCCTTTTTCTGTTCAACTACTGTTTCTTCTTCTGTTGTTCTTCTGTTTTCCAAATCAAACTTGTTAAAAATTTAAAACAATTTCGAACTGCGAAGGTCCAAAATTTCACGATAAGAGTTCATAAATCACATAGTCAGCCTGCAAATAACGCAGTCACAAGTGCTCATACGATATTAAGGGACAAAAGCAACCCAAAGACCACGAAATGAAGGCAAAAATTACCCCAAGAAACGGGTAACGGGTCCAGAGGTCACGAGCATTTACGTTTCATATTTATACAAACAAACCCACATTTTTTTTATACATTATTATGCGTTTTTATATACAGTAATGTGAAAAATGGCAGCCTCAATATGGTCGTTGCCATGTTGGATCTGCGACTGCCCTTCTGGGGTACACCATATTGAAGCCAGCCATTTTAGGGTGATTCGACACTGGTCGGGATGATGTCACTATGGAGGTGGTCATCTTTATTACCAATGATGCATTGGGACCGGATGTGATGTTATGGCGGCAGACTCCATTCCGGTGCAGTAGTGTTATCCAAAATAGCGGACTTGGCACTTCCGGTGTAGTCGTGCTTGTTGTTTGTAAGACATACCTTTGCTTGTCCGCTATTATGCTCACTGCGTACAGACAACGGCTATTATGTAATTCGTTCTACTGTTGTCTTGTCAAGAATTGCAGAATGTCGGCCCGTGAAGATGCTTCAGTATAAAATCTGCCCAAACCAAACATCGTTACGAGTTCCACCTAGTTTAGCTGTTAAAATTCGTGATACCAAGCACAAACTTAAATCCTTCGATTAATGGTCATAAGGTTTAAGGTATACACCCGCTAACGGAAGTTGCGTCAATATTTCTTTAAACTCTACATCAAATATATTGACAAGGCTATATTCACGTCCGTTTCTCATTCTTTTGTTTAAATCCATTTTAAAATATGGTGAATACTTGGATTATACTTTGAATATTGGAGTCTTTATTAGGCATATCCCAATCATATTTTAGTTGGCGCACGTAAATAGTCGAACGTTAAACCGTGACGAGTTGTTTGATGACAGAAACTTTGGTCCTTCTTACCTTCAACTTGGTGTGAGTCAAAGCAGACTGGACTAGATAGATAAAAACAAAACTTTCTAGTCGGCTCTCTTCAAATCTCTAATCAAGTCTAGCACTTCTGATATTTAAAGTTTCCATTTAACGTTAAGTTGGCAGGCCAATTATCTCTCAACTCTTTTTTTTTTTGGGAGGGGGGGTAATTTTAATTTGTGAATTAGTCGTTTGTCTGAGGCAGTTACTTGACGATTTTATTGTTGTTAATCTTGTCATTTTTTCTTATTTCCTTATAAGGTACGTGGTTGGCATTTACCGCCCTCCCAGAAGCTACCGATGCATTTATGTATGCAAAATTCTGGTCAATTATGTGGTGGGTCTTCATGATTGTATCACTGGGTGTGGACATGCAGGTAGGTGGTAGTCCTTCTTTGAGTACCTCTTACAAATTATATCATAAACAGTCGAAAATGTGTCGTTAAGCCTAGGCCATTAAGTGGGACTACAACAGATAATAATGTATCTTTTCTGGTGGTATAAACAAATAAATATTAACACAAAAACATATGTTGATTCCATGGTACAAGCGCACGTGCAGAAGCAAATTTCGTGTGATTGAGCACACACTAACAGAATGAACCGTACGTCTAGCATACATCTGGCACTGCTACCAAAGGCAGAACTGGAAAGGACCATGCTTTGCATGGGAACGATAAACATCGTACTGCCCCACCAATCCGAACTGCTGGGATATACTAAGGAAGAAATTCCGGATGTGCGCTCGATGTACGGTGTAGTTTGCCTGTGTGCACGTACAGTACAACCATGACGCCTGCACATCAACCCCAAACAGGACCGGAATTACAAAGAGGAAAAGGGGAAATTAGAGATCGACCGAATTGGCACCGAAACCGACAAATTTATAGGCTTCTGGTTCATTTTCGGCCGTGCAGTTATAGCTCACTCTTATGGTAATGTGTCGGCATGGTGACGCAAAGGGCTTGTAGTTCGGGGAATGTTGTTAAATGGACAATCGTGTTATTGGAATGCCCCCAATGCCCATCTAAGGACATAAGTGAGGTGGTGAGGCGACTATCATACAGTACGGTGATTGCCTTTTTAAATAAGGCACTCTAATAAAGGCACTCTAATAAACTGTAAACATCACGGCTGGTAAGCAGTCCTTTGTGCAGAATTAAGTATGATATAACAAATAGATATCAGTTTATTATTGTGTTTAGTTGCAGTCTTGAAAATATCCGCTACGTACCAGTAAATTTTTGCATTCTTCCTCGAATTATGCTGTCTCTCTCTTGAGGATTTTTAACTCGGTAGATCCGGCCAGCTGCGCACCATGACGACAATCGGTCCTTTCTTGGCAAGCCCTACAACAAAAAAAGGGTCAAAATAACCGAAGCACAACCCCTGAACGAACGCAGCCGTTATTCCTCCCCAGGAGGAAAAAAGAAACCTCGTAATCATCAATGATACCAGATCGCTTTCATCTCTTCTAGTCAGGGGACTACTACGTCACTTCCTCCCAGCCTGGAAAAGAAGCGCCTCGAACCAATAAATCCTCTCCATCATCCAAGACGACTTTTGTTCAACATTCATCAGCAAACCTCCACTAGTTTTTTCCCTCCCTGGGATTGTACCACACAACAACGACAGACTGTCATCCGAGATAAAAGACCTACTGACGAAAGGCGCGATGGAATGCTGACACGTCCTGGGACCAGGGTTCTACATCTCAATTTTCCTCCGGCCAAAGAAATCCGGTGGTGAGAGGCTAATTTTCAACCTCAAACCTGTCAACCACTACATGGGCAAATGTCACTTCAAAATGAAAACACTACTCCATTCGTCAATCGTTGAAGAGGGATGACTAGACCATCTCCATAGACTTGGAAGACACGTACCTCCACGTTCCACTACATGCGTCATTCATCATCTTTTCTGCTTAATGTACAACAACAAAGTTTACGAATTCCAATGCCTACTATTCGGCCTAAATGCAGCACCTAGGATATTCACCCCGATACTAAAACCAATTCTAGCGCACCTTCACCAAAATCAGATTGCAGCAAGCGCCTATCTAGACGACCGGTTGCTGAACAACCCAGACCCATAGGAACTCCACTTCAACCAAAACTCCACGATCTTCCTTCTCAATCAGCTAGCCTTCGGCATAAACATAAAGATGTTGAGACTAACCCCAGCCCAAAATTTCATCTTCCTGGCAGTCGCATTCAACCTAAAAATCTGCAACAGTGATGCCCTCATCAGACAGAATAGAAGAAATAACTCAAGCACTCTCCTTTCGTCAACAACCTCAACCACACCCTAAAGGAACTAAACTCCCTCTTCGGCAAGATGCACTCCATGGCGACAAGATGCACTCCCATAAGGGACAAGATTTTGTCCCTTATGGGAGATCGACAACCAGACCTCGCCACCACTAACGCATCGACACAAGGGGAAATCTACCAGATCAACCAAACATTTCTCTTCCAACAGACCAGCACTTTCCATTAGAAACCCTTCTGTGGTGGTTAGACATCCGAACCTTATCACAGAATGATCTACTCCACGAATCCCTTCCAGACCTCTCCTGTTCACTGACGCATCCCTAAGGGCTGGGGAGCACACATAGCTCACCACAAGACATCAGGCTCATGGACGGATCAGAGTCAAGACCACATAATTCTTCTGGAACTAAAAGCTGTCATCAATGCCCTACACCATTTTCAATACCTGGTCAAAGGGAAGATTGTTTAAATTCAAGCGGACAACACAACAGCAGTGACTTACATCCGGAAGGAAGGAGGAACAAGGTCCCGCCAACTCCACAAAGTAGTCTTGTCGATCTTCCAGCTGTGCATAGAACTCAAGACAACCATTCTATCACTCCACATCCCAGGTAACAGGAATATGATTGCATACTCTCGCTCTTGCCAAAAACTTCCAACAGGAGAGTGGACTCTAATAAACATCTTTTCAACATATGGGACTTATTCGCCACGATGCACAATGCCAGACTTCCCCATTTCATCAGCCCAGTCCCAGATAAGCAAGCCTCAGCAGTAGACACACTGACCTTCCCTTGGAAGAACCTCTACGCTTACCTCTTTCCCCCATTCAAACTTTTTCCACAGGTCTTCCAAAAGATAACTCACACACAAGGCCAGTTCCTACTCATTGTACCGAATTGGCCATCGGCAACATGGTTTCCTCATATTCTGAGTCTAGTAATCGACACTCCAAGAAGCCTTACACCAATTTTGGACCTCCTAACACAACGAGAGGGAACAAAATTCTACCCAAACACCAGTACTCAAAATCTTCACGGGTGTCTACTATCATCAAACTCATCAAAAAGGCAGGAATTTATGAAGAACAAGCCACTCGCATTGTCAGCAAAGCCATCAGGGACTCAACAAGCAGAATATACGACAGCCACTGGACTAAGTGGTTTCATTGGTGTAACAGAGGGAAAGTCAATCCTGTCAACCCCCCTCTATCTGAACTACTGAAGTTTCTCAATGACCTTTTCAAAGAAGGATTAAAAGGTTCTACAATTCTTGTTTACCATTCTGCATTAAAGTCGGTCTTCAAGGTGGCAGGCAGCACTAGCCGTCTCAACGACTACCACATTTCCTCCCTAATCAAATCTTTTGAGATTGAACGTCCAGCAACCCACCAAGTATTTCCAGACTGGGACGTCTCCATCGTCTTACAATCACTCATGAAAGAACCTTATGAACCCGTCCTGAACTGTCCCATGAACATTCTCACCCGTAAACTGTCTTCCTAAAAACACTTGCGGCAAGCCTACTATGCAGTGAAGTACAGGCCTGGCTGTCTGTGTCTTCGATCCCGACTTCACCACCATCACCATCACGCCAAGAAAAAGTTTTCGGGTTAAATCTCAAAACTTTCCAAACCAACCAAACCGATCATCATTCCAGCGTTAACCAACATCATCGGCAATGAAATTGAACGCCTTCTCTGCCCAGTTAGAGCACTCCGCTACTATGTCGAGAGAACGGACAACAATGAATCTCGCAGGAGCAGAAACCAACTTTTCATGCCCTTCAAAGAGAGACTTTGGCAAACTTTGGCAGGCACCATCGCAAAATGGATCAAAGATGCCATCCTAAGTGCATGTGAGAAAAAGAACATCAATTGCGCAGACGATAACATCAGAGTTGTGACACGTGAGCTGAAGGCTATCTCCACATCATAGGCTTTCCAGATTAGCATCCCAGTTCCAGACATCCTGAGAGCAGCAACATGGAGAAGCACTTTCGTCTAAACATCACGATATTGCAGAGAGATGCAGAAGCAAGCCAATGGACTACACTGTCTGGGCCCCATCGTAGCAGCCAGATATGTCGTCAACCCCTCTTAAGCACTCAGAAACGAAGCAAGACCCTCATCTTTAAACAAACGACCCTTTTCAGGCCGTTTTTTTTTTAACAAACGGCCCTTTTCATCTTATAAAGAGATCCAAATTTGCTGTTTCACCTGTTTTTTTTTTTCTGAGTAAAGTGCTAAGTTTAACTTTTTGGGAGAACCAGTTCGTAACCCTAGGATACCCGACAAGGCGGTGCCGCCAAATAACTTTGAAGAGGTCTAGCTGCGAAAATCTACAGGTAATGTTTTTATTCCACCGGCAACAAGAAACATAAATGTACCATCCCTATGGGGGCCGGCTGAAATTAGTTTCCTTTGTCTAGGAAAACATACATTACCCTGCCCACCCTACCTCCCTTCTTGAGTCACCTCCTTGACGATATCGAGAGGAGAAATGATACCTAACTTTATGTATGTATGTATACATAATGTATGTTTTCCTAGGAAAAAGATACAAATTTTAGCCGGCCCTTCTGGCGATTTGTTTTTATTTCACTCCAATCTCCTGCCCTACGAGAGGCCGACATCAGTGCCAATTTTCAACCAGAATGTTCGTCATCATTTTTTCACCCAGAGAGTTATCACTTTGTGAAATTCTCTGCCCGAGTCCTTCGCTAAACTCTTTCAAGGCTCAGATTGATACTCTTACAAGATTGATACTCTTACAGGCTTGGTGTGTGGGCACCAGTCTTTGACACTGTGCCGTCTTTTACTCTATTCTGTTCTATTATAATGACCACCTGACAAAAATGAATCCATGTTAGCCTATGTGGGATGCCTTTGAATTACATTCAATGAGAAATCTGATCTTCAATAACATTTAAAGTTTGTAACTAATTAATCGGCAGGCTAGTTGATCTGCCAACTCCTACGAAAATTTGCATAGGACCATTGCTCTCGTGTAATGAAGTATCTAGGAGTTCAGATACAGAATTGGTCATGTGACAGCAATACAACACCTTTCAGGGTTTGCGGGCCTGCATGTGCCATTGGAATGGTGTGGGCAAGACGGTATGCATCTCCTCGAGCTTGAGATCTGTGACAACAGTATTGACTACTATTGCCAAATTGTGATGATGGCTACCTGTGTTCACGTGCACAACCTAAGAAATTTACTACTGCACCGGCCTAAAACAAAACCTTGATTCGTAAATATTTAAATAACCAAACCCCCATATTTATCTTTTCACTGCAGTTTCATTTTACTTCTTGAACATTTAGCATTAACACCAAAATACCACAATGATAGAAAAAAAAAAATGATCGTAACCGCCAATTCAGTTTAAAAGACAAAATAACGTGATCAAAAAGTCATTAAGTGAAAAAGTTATGATTTTGGCGTGTGTGAAATCAATTTGGTGCTTTTTGGTCTGTTTTCATTTAGTTCGATGTCTTAGAAAGCGTTATGGGGTCTTTAGTTGACCAGTATCCCTACCTTATTCACAGCAAAAGTACCATCGTGTTGGTCTGCTGCCTCATCTTTTGTATAATGGGACTTATGTTCACAGGCCCGGTAAGCATCTATCTATCTATATCTATCTTGTCCTATCTATCATACCTTCTTACACTATAAGCTAAGTTTCAAAGAGAGGAAACCCATTGATTGTTTTTTATGTATTGTAAGCCAAAAAGTGTGAGCCAAAGTAAAAGAGATGAATTTGACAATTGATTTAGTCACACAAATTCATTGTTATAAGTTGTAAGCCAAGAGCCAAAGAAAAAGTACTGGTAAGAGTCAAGCTTGGTATGTCACCAGTGAGCAGGCGTATGGCAGTGAGTAAGTAGATGTAGGGAGGGAAAGGGGAGGGAGGTGAGGAAACGGGAGAGGCAGTATTTAATTCAACTACCCATCCAAATTAACTACTTGTAGCAAAACGGGAAAGGGAAGGGGAGGGACGGGTAGGAGGATGGGAAAGGAGATGGGAGAGGAAATGGGAAGTATCATAGGAAGAAAAATTACCCATCACAGTGAACAGGTAAAATTACCCTTTAAGACTAAGCACCGAAAAAACGCCACGAAACAAAACCCTGGGCAAAACAAAAACCCAGGTGAAACCAGGTACAACTGCTAGCCTATCTATATACGGAATTGCCAAGACGTCTATCTGTCCTTGTGTGCATGTTTCAGATGTGACTGCTGAAATATGTGACTGGATGTATGTATGTTTCAAATGTCGTTGTTTATTGTAAATTGTAATTTTGTTATATATACCGTAAACTTATTTTTTTCACGAGCCGAGCCGTCACGGACTCCATTATTGATGGTGTATTCGGTTTATTTTCATTTTTAATGTCTTTCTTTATTTTGCAGAATGGGGCTTTTTTGTTTCGGATGTGTGATGAGCACGTTACAGGCTGGATCTTGGTTTTATTGGCCCTCATTGAAAATTTGGTAGTCTTTAGAATTTATAGTAAGTTAACTGTTATGTATTGGCCAGGGCCTCCACAATGGGGGGGAGGGGTTAGGTGGGCCCGCTGTACCCAGGCCCGGGCACTCAAGGGGCCTGCACGGCCTAAAAAATCTTTTTTCGCAATTGTGAGTTTTGATGACTATGAGTAATGTACTCAGTTTGTGCATATTGTGAATTTTTTGTATACTCCCAACACACAGCAACTCCAATCCACAGCAACGGAGCAGGAGCACTACTGTGCAAGCCTGTTGGTCTGTTAGGCAGGGAAGCCTTCTAATGTAAGCAGCCCAGTTTAATGAATGAACCAACCCGTTAAGCACGATTGGGGCCGAGGTATATTATAACAGCGTAACCTTTTTACGATTTAAGTCGGGGAGGGGGGGGGGGGCCTCGCTGTTGTAGTTAGTCCCAGGCCCCTAACTTCGATGTGGGGGCCCTGTGTATTGCACGGTGGTGACGTTCGATAATACAACGCCATCCTAAAAATGTGGTTATTATATCCAGTTAGTCTGAAAACCAACATGCATCACCATTGGATAATTTCGATAATTGACACTTTTTGATAATGTAACACTTATTATGCGGTCTACACACAAGCGGTCTACACAATCCCTGCTCCACTACATCACATTAGGGACCCGCCATTAATTAAAGCCTGGGAGGACGGAGAAAATTTGGAGAGGGATCATGCATTTTTTTGGACACTGCTGGTGTTTGGGTGGGGGCATACATTTTTTAGGCCCCATCAAGGGAAGGTGATCAGACAAAAAAAAATCACTCACCAAACCGGACGAAAAAGTCATTTTTGGACCTCAAAAATTACACTTTTCAGCAGCCAAAATTTCAACAACACCTCAGCTTCTGGGACCCCCAGAGCTCCCCCTCCATGATTTGAGCGTTTACACGGTTTTGAGGTTGTCAGTATCAGTACTAATTACTGTAGTTTTTTCAGTGAACTTTCTAGAAAAGCCTTGCCTCCTCTTTTTATGGCTGTTTCCATCTATAAGATGCTGACTATGTTGTGGGCATGCAAGCAGAAAGTACGTTCATCATACTTACTGTACGAAACTCACACAAGATAGGTGTATGGAGCAGGGTGTTTTATAGAACATTTTTAATTCAACCTTGTCCTTTCGTTAAAAATAAGGCACGTTTTCCTTACAACTAGTGGTAACTTGTTGTTGCGGAATGGTACTTAGTAATTTGGCTGCTGGAAATCGTCTGCCAATAGTCTCAGTAGGCATACGATAAGCACATTTTTTCTTTTATTAGGGGGATGGGATTCCCATTATTTTTTGGACCTTGAGTGGGGAGAGGTCAACAATGCTTCGGGGTTTTGAAGGGGGGGGGGGGGTCATCGAAAATTTGGTGGTCACATTTTCAGCCGTCCCTTAAATAAATAATCAAATAATAAATAAGTAATGATTAAAATGATAAATATAATATGTAAAGGAAAATTAGAGCTGTGAACCTCCCGGAAGAATTTGTACGCCAACTCAACTACTTCATTATCTGCAACTCTATTCTTCTAGGTCTTACCCAAAAGAAAACAGTGCAAAAAGACGGTAAGGCTGTTTGCCCTTCGCCCTAACTCCAGAACAACCAGCGAAGCAATACAACAATGGCAAAGCTAACAATAAAGATGCTACCTTAACCAACACTGCTTTCAACAACAATGCACATTGCCGTGGCATATCCTGTGTCATCCCCCCCCCCCTCGAACATAACTTTTACATTGGCCAGTAAGATTCAGTTCAAATTTAAATACAACACAAATTCATAAACCGATTAAAACAAACATTCTTATAATACGACGCTATTATTTTAAGCTACGTCTAGAGTCACATTTGTCGTGACTGCATAAATTGGTTTCATGTTTCCAAAAAGAAGTGCCCACACTTGCAGGCACTCTGCAGTGCAATGGATTGTGGGTTGAGTTTACTGTTGATCACAGTTAGAGCGTAAGTGAGTTCCAGGAATTTGGTTAGCAAAACCGAGTTCTAAACGACTTCCTAACACAGTTAGTGGAAACGACGCTGTTCAGACTACTCTGCTTCAACTGGTTTAAGGCTTTAACAGCGGTTAAAGGCTGTAGTGTGAATGGGTTTAATTGCCGTGTGGCAGGAATTTGTCAATAATTTTACATGACTTTGTTATCACGTGCAAGCCTTTACAACCGATTTCCTATGTTGGTATAGATCGTTCCCTTGGTGGCGGAAGACAGCGTTTGTACGAGAATTACCACGAAATGTTTGGAGAAGAACCGTCACCATATTGGTGCTCTTGTTGGAAGTTATTCACCCCGCTTGTTCTTACAGTAAGATATACACATTCGGTAACTATTTTTTTGAATCTTTGGTGAATAAAACTTGAACAAATTCATTTCGTACAGCACTTAACTTTGTAACACCTTCCCAAAAGATTTTACACCCAACTCTTTACTGTCTGTAAAAATGGGATCATTGGGGAAGGTAGAAAAAAGTTAAAAGCAACGAGCACTCCATCAGCTAACCAAACTGATCAACAGAATGTGGCTGCCATCAAAGCTACTTCAATTCTTTTTGGGATGGGCTCTATGATTAAATTCATGTTCACCATGTCAGGTTCACCATGTCAGGGGCATTGCAAACCAGCTATACGTTACATACCGTGTGATATCTGTAGCAGCGTAGCTTAATTTGTTAACTAATATTTTGCTACTCCAATTCCCTATTGCCTCACTTTGCGGTTTGTTCACTCGTTTTGTGTGGGGCCTCTATAATTATCGCTGCTTTATCCTATTTTAACCCAACAATCTCTGTGTTGCACACTGCGGTATGATTGTTGTCGTTTGGGCTTTGCGTTAGCTTTGTGAATTTCTCTTCTCTGACCCGACACAACTCAAAAAAGTCACGACTGTACGTGACTCTACATAAAAGTCAATGTAACATTAATTTGTTTGGTACCTACTTTGTGCTGGGGTATTTACGATACCAGGTGAACATACTCAAAAGTCGACTATTAACAGTGATTTGCTTAATAAATACTAGGGGTATTTATGGTATTTGGTATTCAATGTAATATTGTTTTGTTTTATACCTAGTTTGTGCTGATCTTCGCCTGGATCGTAGATACACCTCCACCGTTTGGGCGTTACGAATGGGAACCCATTCCCATCGCGATTGGCAAATGTATGGCTACTTTACCGATTACTGTTGTTTTTGTCTTTGCAATTTACCGGATCATCATGATGAAGAAGAACGGTGAGGTAAGAACTTTTTATTGCATCTAGAGGTCAAATTACTGGCTTTCAAAGGTGTCTATTGGTGGTGTCAACTATGCAAATCGAGTTGTTGCGTATATATATCAGTGTTTGGGCAAAGGCTAGCAACGGAGTCTTATGCTTATTTGAAAAATCTTGCAGATCAATTGGTTTTACTGAGTACACAACACAAACTTATGTTGGTGCTGTGGACGTAGGATTATAATACGAAAAAGATACCTCAACATACATTGATTGCATGGTAGTTAATGACTATTTTTTTTTAATATTTATTGTCTTAAGACTATATAACAAGAACTACAATGAATACAGTTATCGAAAACCGGTAACGGCGATAAGTGGTTTTGCAAAGACATATTAAAAAACAAAATCACACCTGAACCACCAGGAAGAACACAGTTCACAGTTCTACTTGAATTTTCGGAGAAAATACACCGTTCTCCTTCAGAAAATCACACACAGCACGGAGGAAAAAATTGGTTCTCACATAACCATTTGTAAACAAAACTTCGAAAGGACGTGCGTGGAGTGGTCTGCTCCTCCACGCGCGTCCTTTCGAATATTTGTTTACAAATGGTTATGTGAAAACTTATTTTTCCTGCGTGTTGTTCGTCGTCGTCGTCGACACTAACTAATTAAAAAAATCTTCCATGCGATGCGAAAGCTGAAACTTTATTGAAACATTTGTAATACTGTCATTTTGCTACACTGCAGAAAAACAATCATTGATACCTTTTCTTTAACCATAAACATGTATATTTATTTCTTAAGGTGACACGAAGCCGGAGGCTTATTGTGGCAACAATATTACATACACACTTGTTTACATTTACATTCGACAATAACAAATTTTACTTCACCCTCGCCTTCAAAATTTTTTTTTGATTTACTAAGTATTTTGAAGGTCGCTCTTCATTTTGTTTTTCAGTTCATTTCAGTTACTATGTGCTTTCAACAATGAACATTACGCACATGAATTGGCAATACAACGAAAACACGAAACAACAAATTGTTGCTGTTGCTCGTTGCTAATTAATATAAATACTGTCTGCGCAATAATTCTTGCTCAGTGAATAGTCCCACAAAGATAAAACGTACGTAAATCTACTATGCAAACCTACTTCCGTTGCTTTATATTTAAGAAAATTGATTTGGTTCGGCTTTTCGTCTCATAATTGAAGAAAAGAAAATTATGACTTACACACAAAATCCCCCTCCTCCTCCCCCCCCCCCCAAAAAAAAAAAGCCGTTCGGTTTTTCATTTGCTATCGCTAAAAAAAAATGGACTCTATTGCTGGGACACATAAACGATACAGAAAGATGATAGCTCCCCAAAACAAATTTATTAACGATTGATTGCCGCCAAAAAAAATGGCCCTTTGTGGCGACATTTGCTGGCATGCCGGTGCTGGAGAAAGGTAAGTGCCTAAAAAGAACTAATAAGGGCAAGAAAGGCTAAGAAAGAGGCCAGAATGGGGTAAAAGGAGACGGCTAGTAATTTAAAAAAAGGGGGGCCCAATTAAAATGTTCACTTGTACCCTTTTACTTAAGGTGCCCCTGCCCTCATAGGAATCTGTGCACGCTATTACTTGTAGGAACGTTATCAATGTATCTTTTTAGATGTTGGAGTGAAATAAGCATCTATGTTGACAGTAAATGGTAGTATGGACTTATTTTAGAAATTGGCATCCAGTGTAACGCAATATGAATGCGCAAATCGTAGTGACTGAAACCATTGTTAATGACATTATTGTTAATGACATTGAGGTGCCCCTGCCCTCATAGGAATCTGTGCACGCTATTGCTTGTAGGAACGTTATCAATGTATCTTTTTAGATGTTGAAGTGAAATAAGCATCTATGTTGACAGTAAATGGTAGTATGGACTTATTTTAGAAATTGGCATCCAGTGTAACGCAATATGAATGAGCAAATCGTAGTGACTGAAACCATTATGGTAATGACATTGACTCCTCCTTTATAAATATGATTGAATCTCTCGTTGAAACTTTTGAATTGAATCTTATTGAATATTTGTTTTCTTTTTTTCTTCTATTGTTAAAGACATGGAATTCCCTTATAACGCCAACTAGTTATTGGATGTCAGCTGTAGAACGTGGACCTAAAATCGATATGTTTCCTAACCTTTTCTAACGGACCCTTCACCTGAATTTTTATGAATGCTCATTACGGAATAAATATTAAAACCCTTTTTTGTCTCGTCTTTATTTTTTTGTCTAGTCTTAAAGGGACATAAATCCTTTTGCTATATCATGCGACCCGTTAAGAATAGCGTTTGCAGCATTTACACAGGTTAGACTTAATGTCGCAAAATCATCTCGCACGAAAGAAAAAAACATGAAAATGAACGTGTTGGCAACATTTACATACCCTTGAACTAATGTCGCAAAACTTAAGTCATACAGGAAAGCCAACATGGATGCATGTACCTTTAAACAAAAGTGTCTATTTTCCTGGACTCACTCGAACATCTCGAACAATGTTCTTTTAAGTTAGCTTTGCTAGGAATGTAACAATCTAACATCAGCTATTAAATCTATACTTTCTTAGTATTCTGCCGTTTTAATACCTAATTCGAAAATAATGAGAATAATTAAACTGTACAAGTTGTCAAATTCAGCTAACGGTTGCCATTTAATGGTTACAGTAACAACCAACCTGAGATGGACTGGAAGGAAGGGGGAACTTCCGTTATGGAGGAGTTTTTTTTTAACATCGGATGAGGGAATAAATGTGTATAAAATGTGTATATGTACAAAAGTTTTCAAAGCTTTAGGTTGGGGGAATGATTCTAATAAAGACAAGAGCATAGGTGATATTTAAAGATTGCAGGTGTGGCAGTCAATAACTAGGTCAACAAGATAAGGCTATTTCAGGACTGCGGACTAGTCTGTTAAAGAAGTACTTAAGAACACTCACTTCTGACCAAGTCAACCTCAAGCTTAAAAGGATGTCTTCTAGTACATGCGTAAAGAAAATATATACTTAGTGGAAACTTGAGAGGACATTGGTGTTTCCATGTAAGGCTTGTGTGCTACAGGATGTATATCATCAGGAACAACAGTGACACAAGTCTTACAGGGAAGCAAAAATATGCATTCTTGATTTTTCCACCCAGTTACATAATTATATACGGGCCAAAACAATACACGTTTAGAAAAATTGTATATTTGGGTTTGTGCCGAATCGATGAATGATATTTAATCCCATGCCTGAACAAACCTCTCGGCAGTCCTGACCAAAGATGTAGCGTTAAAAAGCGACTTATAGCGACTGATGGGGTGGAAATTGCGTGTATTCGCTTCTTAAGATCTACTACAGAAAGGTAAGGCCTCTTGAGAGTTGAGAAAAGACTAGCAATATCAAATCAACTGGCCTGAAGCCAGAAGCGAGAACTGCAACTTCTTTTCCATTGGCCTTGTGACAAGAAATACAATACGAAGCGACAAGCAATTCGGGGGGACTCCTTCCCCAACTGTCTGAGAAGACATGCAGTTGGCAAATTCGAGCTGACAAGTTATCATTCTATTATGATTTTATCTAGTGTACTTGTTACTCCAAATAGAACCATAATGTCAGGATAGCTATTATTAAAATGTATGCATGTATATAGATTACACTGGAAAATGGAGATGCAATGAGAAGCAATAGGGCTTTTAATCGACACTCAGCTAAGGTACAGCAATCTGAACCCCGAGCGGTCAGAATAATGAATGAATTTGAGAACTGATCAATAAATAAAACGATTGCTGTGAATTGCACTGAATTGATGTGAACGGTAATTTGGCGAAACGGGGTTGGCCCCTGAGGCAAATGCTGTTAATCGGCTTTCTTTTTGACGAAACGGGACGTAACCCTACAGACCCAGCTTCTCCTACACAAGTTAGCCTAGCTCCATTAATCACATGCACGCACAATGAACCAAGAATGCACTATGAAGACTCATAACTACAAAAAAAAAATGGATTTGATCAATTTGGAGCAAAAAGATATTACGTCTACCCCAAGCAAAACTTGTTTTTACTCATGTGAAGTCGTGATATCAAACGCCAAGCTCTTTCACCAAACTAATCCCACTGACTAAGACTTGAAACGTGAAATGACATAATTGAAAATTGTGCAGTAAGTAATTTTCAAATATTGTATTTAACCTTTGAACTGTTTGTTGCTTGTGAGATTAGCTTGGTGAAAGAGCTTCACCTTTGATATCGACTTAGCACGACCGAAAAGCTGGGCGAGAATCCTTAACAAGTTTTGTTTTGGTAAAAAAATGACTTGTATCTGTTCTCTGTATGCCAGAGTTGTAATGTTAACATTTTGTATCTACCTGTTGGATCTTTTGTGCTGGGGCCAAAGACCTTTTATTCAACGTAAAAAGTTGTCCATTTTCACTACCGATACTGAACAATTTAGTCAAATTTAGTCTAATACTTTACTAACTGTATTTAGGGAAAACGTGCAGTTTCCATGACAAAGGCCGATTTTCGCGCCATCCCTTTCCTTTCCTCAGACACGTGACTGAATCAATGTAACTTGAGCCAGCTACATCTTTCTCTCTTTGTATAGTGCCAGTTGTTTACTGCACATTTTCACTGTTACTTTGGTCTACTAGTTTCAAAATGTTTCTCTTCGTTTAGCACTTCTGTGCCAACTTGGAAAGATTTAATTTGGATCTGGTAATAATATTTATCTCAGTCCCAAACCGTTCCTCAGAAACATGATGTATTCATTGTATTTACTGTAAGGTTTGTTAAACCCATGTCAAAGCCAAAATTTCGATGCTTAATTTCTCCGTCGTCTTTCAACATTTTCCACTGAAATTTGGTATACAAGCTTTGTGGAACTTGGCCAACATGTGTACCAACTTTTATTAATTTCCGATTTGTCACATTGGAGATCCGGACTTACTCCGGAATCGGGGGTTTCATTTTTGTCTTACACGATTGACTTTGGACACGTTTATACAATGGTCTCTACAGACTAAACCATTTGTCGTAAAAAGCTGGTCGTTAGCTCATTTGAAAGATCCACTTCCGGAGATGTGCCCTTTATAGAAATAGAACTTTCAATTGGTCGTCCGTTTCGGGGCCCTGAACGGTACGTTTTATTGTTTTAAACATTGTTGTTAGGCAGCAATGCCAATCGGCAAACGCCCGACGCAAGGCGTACACTGAAAATTACGCAAATGCTAATAATCCTGGTGAGCCAACTATTTACCGGACGTAAGAGAAAGCATTATCCTTATTACGAATTGATTTATATAATGATTTCACGTCATTCTCCCGTGGTCCCTATTTGGCTTGCCTTCCTATATTATAAAACACAATGGACAAAGCCGCTGATGAGAGAGCTGCGGCCAAACCAACTTCCAAAAGACTGAATTTGGTGCATTTGGAACGTGTACAGAAAAACACCTTGGTACGGCTTAACAAAAATGAGCTCGTTTGATGTTTAAGGTAAGGTGTAACTGATCCGACGTCAAAACGGCAAAGTAATATACATAAACTTTCCTGTAAGGTTTCACACACGGCAGTATTCTTGTACAGGAAAAAATAAATAAAACTAAATTTATACAAGGTGATAAATCTTTATACAATTAAAAAAAAAAAAAAAGGGAAAACATGCGGTTAGCGTAACCGTCAAATTAATCAATTTCATTAGTCATAAAACATTTTCAAAACATAAGATATATAGTTATCCTATCCGGTATGTTTTTGAACGATACCACTGAAGTGGCTTCTACAGAATGGTCAGGCAAAGAGTTCCAAAGACCAATCGGGCAGGCGATGACCAAACTAATTTGTAACAAGATTACCTTGGCACAGAAGTGTTACTTTAAACTGTAGGATTGTTACTCAATGGAGTTCATCATAGAGGAAAATGATAAAAAAAACTATGGCTGTTCAAACATCGTGATCGTAACAAGCCTTGTCCTTTTTGTACTCGAAGCTTTAGCAGCGTGATATCTTAGTTGCTAACGACGTCAGTCAATAAGTACGACTATGAGCCTCCTCAAATATAAATATATTTTTTATATATATTTTTTCCCTCTTACCGTTGTTGTTTGGCTTTTAAAGAGAATCGTCACCATATTTGTATAATGACGACAAATGTTATTATTAAATTAAATTACTCCAAGTATCGCAATGACGATAAAAACACGAGGAAAGAAATCACACTTTAGGCTTTAACAATTGTGTACCAACCGCCCAGGAAAACTAACATTAACCATCAGTGTTCAGTTTCAAAACCTCTCAAGCTCGGCTTTCATCCTCATGTAAGCAAGGCAAACCAGAGTCTTATTTTCCTTGCAAAATAATTGCTCCTCTCTCCCCCCCCCTTCCTCTAGTTCTCCCAGTATCACCAGAAAAAAAAGGTTGTTTTTAATGAAAAATTCAAGCAGTTTCAACATTTTCAAACTGCGTGGCACCAAACGAAAGTTTGAAGAATCTAGCGCCATCGAGTTTTGTCTAGTATTTGCTGCCAGCAAGTGAAGAAATGCATAAAGAAACATCTATTAACACAACAAACAAGCCACGTGCCTCCCTAATCATTTAGTAACATCCTCGCGCACCTGGAAGGAAGCTGTAAAGATTAACGGTTGTCACCAGATTGTGCCACGGTAGATCCTCTACATTCTATCGTGGCGCCATCTAGTGGCAGTAATCTTTACAGCTTGCTTCTAGGTGAACTAGGACGTACAGTTACGGTAAAAAAAAACCGCCCTTTTTCGTTATAACGAGGTTCGTAATAACAACCATGGAGATATAAAGTTATCTTGAAAACTACTGGACGGATTTTCATGAAACGTAGACTGAATTGCATATCATATTTTGCTGCTTAATATTTCAAGTCATACGTATAGAAATATAGCATATATCATAACAATTAAGCTAGTTTTTGTTTTACTCCATTCTATTCTGTAGTTTGAGATAAACAAATTCTTGGATATATTATTAGCTATCAACTCGTTTTGCTCGCTCGGCCAATTATACTTGGATACTTCCGTTACATGTAAT
>JAHWFP010175485.1:8880-19685 GCA_023313725.1 Lithobius niger
AAAATTTCAACTTTCTGGTTCAGGTTCAGTGTAACTATTGTCTTGTTTGAAAAAAAAACCAACGATGTTGCAGTTTGCACAGATTCATTGAGAATACTAAACAGCAGATTCTCCATTCCTATTCAATATTTTTCGACCAAACATGGCCATATAGTGGATAACTGGGCAATGAGCAAAATAAGATGCCACCCTACAAACTAAGGGATATCTGAAACAAAACCCACAGGGGTGAAAGAAGCCGCCAAGTTTCAGCCAATCAAAGTAGTGATATCAGAGCAAAAATGGCTACCACCAAGCTGCTACATTAGTTGCCAGGCTAATCGCACCGACTATTACTTCAAACGTTAATGAAAAACTTGAGCATTGCTACAGGTTGTAAAAATGGTCAGGTTTTTCACTTAACTTTTGATTTAATAGTCTATGGGATTAGCTTGGCAACTAATGTAGCAAATTGATGGCAACCATTTTTGCTCTGATATTTCCACTTTGATTGGTTGAAACTTGGCGATTCTTTCACCCTTGTGGGTTTTGTTTCAGACTGACTTTTCTCTAGACGTTGCGATTGGTTCAACTCTTACCCTTGTTTACTGTTCAAATTTTACTGCTGTCTATGACATAAGTTAAAGAATTTGTAGGGTTGGGGAGGAAATTTTGTAACTCTAAAAAGTTCCTATTGAAATGTGTTACATTCATTCTTATTAGTTCCATCCGGTTTTCAAAGGGTGTCACACGTTCCATCTGGTAATTTTTTTTTCTCATTTTCAGCCCAAATCTAAAGTAAACTAAATTACAACTTAAGCTAAACTAAATAATAATTAAATACAAGCTACCGGTAGTTTCGTTTTGTTTAGTTTAATTTTAGGCTCAAAGCTGAGTAGAAATTCCCACATAAAACTCGTGGCGCCCACTATAAACTTGGACAGAACTAATAGGAATGAAGCCCAAGACGTGTCAGTAGGGAGTCTCGGTCACAACCTTATAAATTCTTGCTGCTATCTATGACGTAAGTTAAATCAATACCCGTGTTTTAAGGTGATACTAACCATATCGTTCAATTCGCTCACTCGATTGGCGTCGATTCTTGCTTCACATAGTTGATACGCTCGCCAGAGCATCACAGAATCGATGTACAGATTATTTCGACGCAAGCTAATTGCAATTGTTCCTCGCATTTCGTTCATCATACTCCTCAGCACACCTATTTTATTTACATCGTTCAAAATGTACGATTTGTTTGTTTGCATGTTTTTACGTCTACTCATCCGGAAGTAACACCCCTGTGAAGGTGAGAGTAGCGCCTAATGAAAGATTGAGAGAGCAAAGCGAGAAACGCGTTGAAAAGGTTTACTTTATGTGGAAATTGCTCGGTTTCCTCGCTCAATCCATGCACCTTCGTGCTTCAGAAACGCGATCGTTTGACAACCTTTTAAAACCTACACAGGGTTTATCAGAAATGTATGTCACAAATGAAGCGGCATGTCATACATAACAAACTGATGAAAAAATTCCATATTAACTTATCCGGAAATGCTTCCTTTTTGAGTACTTAATCTTTTTAGAGATACATGTGCACATCCATGATCCATTGCGAAAGCAGCGTAATGTCTGACGTGTGACTGTTCGAGTGACCCTTCTAATATCAAGCAGTTGAAACTTAGTTTCAGTCGGGCCATTACTATCGATATGGGCGAAGAATCATCCATCCCACCTGTTCAGTATTTCTGGGGCACCTCAACCAGGGAAAACCATAAAACACCTAAATTTTCTTATTTATTTACATCATACAGTCAGACATCATTAAGGTACGAGCTGAATGCCGTTTGAAACCTTTGTGGCGAGAAGGCTTCAAAAGGTAAAACAATTTGCAAACTCGTGCTCTCGGTGGGGGGGGGGGGGGGACGAAGTAAATGTGAACCTTCCCTAATTAATTAATTCAAAAATTAATTTGCCTTTTGAAGCCTTCTTGCTCAAAAGTTTTTAATGAAAATATGCCTAGCCAAAGCGTTTGAGCCTTAGTTCCGGAGGAATAGTGGTACAAACACATGCACGCACACCTTACATGTTTTTATACTGTAGATACTTATTTGTTAGTAATGACATTACTTGAAAGAATGCTCTACCACCGAACATCACGTGGTACTAAGAAATAGTCTCGACAGTTGGTTAGCCCCATTTCACGTTGCGTGTTCTGCCAGGAGCGCAAAAAATTTTTCACTTTTTGCAGAAGAAGAAAATATGGTTTGGGGGTGTGGCAACAGCAAACGATGCTTGAACTGGAACTCTTGATTAATGCAAATATGCCCTCTCTCTACCGTGATTTAATGGTGACACCTCCGTCGTAAAACTGCAGTTTTGAGCTTTTTTTGGGTGTTACTGTTGTGCTTAAAAATTTAAAGCATCTCGTGGAGTTGTGTTTTTTAATTTTTATTTATAGTAAAAAACAGTTGTAACGTGCTGTATGTCCGGCAGCTGCCAGCAAAAATCTATTTATTTAATTTAATAATATTTTAATTAAATTTAAAAATAAATAAATAAATATAAATAAATAAAAATAAATAAATAAATCTTTAAATAAAATCAAATTTATTTTAAAGATTAAGTCTCTTTCTTTTTCATTGTAGGCTATCACAATTGAAGCTGAAGAGCGTTCTGATGGAAGCCGCCGCACAACTCGCTACGATATTGACATGACCAAATGCATCTATTGCGGATTTTGTCAAGAGGCTTGCCCTGTGGATGCCATTGTGGAGGTAACTAAAGAGCTTGGAGGGAGTGGGGTCTAAGCATATGATTACGCATTTACTGAACCTAAAAGGAAATTTTTTTGGGTGGTTTGGGATGGATACTGAATCATTTTTTGTGTGTGCAAAATCTTGCAAAAGGGGAGGGGCAGTATTTAATTCAACTACCCATCCAAATTCAACAGCGTGTCTTGCATCAAAGGGGAGGAAGGGAAGTGAGAGGGGGAGGAAAGGGAGTATTTCGGGAGAGTCAAGAATTGATTGTGGCGAAGGTCATTGTTGAATATTGTTGTAAGCCAAAAAGTAAGAGCCAAAGCAAAAGAGATGGTGTCGACAATTGATTGTGAGTTGAACAAATTGTAAGACAGTGTCAAAGAAAAAGTACTGTTAAAAGTGCAGCTTTGAAAATAGCCACTAGATATCACCAGCGACTAGGCATACGGTAGTGAAAAGGTAGGGAGGGGATTGGGTACGGGGAGGAAGATGAGAAGGACATGATGGGAGGAAACGGGGAGTATTATAGGAAGAAAAACTGCCTGTCGTTGTGTATGTTCAGGTAATAACAAGCGAAAAATGGGAAACGGCAACGGGCGAAGCCAGGTACGACTGCCGGTATATACAGAGGGAGAGATTACATTTTTACCCTCAGTTTACTCCAGTGAGACAGTTGCTTTAGCACTAATGGTTACAGATTAATACTGTTGGCAAGCTTTTGTTTGATTTTAAGAAACGGGAAACTTTTGAGCAGGTGTTTTTTTTTTTTTTACGTTTCCAGTTGACTAATTCTTTCCATTTTTTTCCCGTAGGGTCCCAATTTTGAATTTTCAACGGAGACCCATGAAGAGTTGCTGTATAACAAAGAAAAGTTGTTAAATAACGGTGACCGATGGGAGGTTGAGATAGCAGCTAATATAGAAGCCGACCATTTGTACAGATAAATCTTGCTCTTTTCAGTGTTGGGCGTGTGTAGATAGAAGCGTTACTGTGTTGTAATGCAGTGCAAATTGTAGTATGTGTTGTACATAATAAGAAATTACGTTGAATAAATGCCATCTGATTAACAGAATAGCTGCGTTTGATAAACATGGAAAGATGGCGTTCATTACAAGCTGTGCATCAACAAATTATTCCAAGTTTTTAAAGAAAGTTTGATATTCATTAAGTGTAAAGACTGACTTTGGAATTGTTACCTCATCTTAATAAGTTTGCCGTCATGCAAAGCCAAATTATTCAAGAAAATGTTCAATACTTGCGAATTTTCGGCGGTGATATATTACTTCCAACTTCTTCAGGAAAGAGTCCAGAATAAAACTAGCAAGCAACTAAACAATGAAAAACGTCCTTGGAGGGAGATTCTCCAATTGTTAAATGTAGTTGCTTTCTACTTCTTTTCTAGACTCCTGAAGAAGGTGGAAGGAATATTTAACCACGAAAGTTCGCAAGTATCGAACATTTACTTGAATAATTTGGTTTTGCATGACGGTATACTTAAATGTTCATTAAAAATGTTGTGCAGGCACTTCTGACGTTTCCAGCCTGAAAAAGAGTTGTTAAGTGCAAACACACTATAGCTCAGAGAATAAGGAACTTTTAAATCCCCCAAACATAGTAATAACTCTCTTCTAGTTAGGAGTGCAAAATGTGAAGGGCCAGTATCTTCATTTGTAGACTCAGATGCCATTGAGTAGATTACCATACTGGCAAATACCCTGCCCCTTTATACAATTATTGAACTTTCCTACCAATAATTGTTGCTAATTTTCATAACTAACTCACAATTAGTTCACCTCAATTCTACTAAACTTTGTATTATTCCTTGTGACATCATAGATTCCTTTTTTTTTTATATAAGTTGGACGCTAATACTTCCAATTTAATTTGTGGCTGATGGAAAGAAAATGTTTTGGGGCCAACAGGTCAGCTCTTAACTTGTTGATGGGGAAATTTAATAAAATGATAAAAGAGAAAACTAAGACAAACGGGGATCAAAGGGTTCAAACTTTTCCAACTATGAAAGTTCCTACTATTTCGACTTCCTTTTTTTATTTGGTTTTAAAAATGAAATCAAGCTTTATTGTACTAAACGTTGGTCTTCAGGCCATATGTGCAACGTATGAGTGCAGAAATCCACCGGCTAATGGCCAGTTGACGATTAAATTAGGCAGGTTGGCGATTAAAATATTTGTCCTAGTAGCCATTTTGGCTGGTGGATTGATGGGTGATGAATGAGGCTAAAAGAAACTGGACATTTTCGATTCTTGTTCGTCAGGTTTGTTCGTCGTGTTCCGATGGTCTTAAAATCCCAAGAAATAGCTCTTTGTTTCAATAGTTAGAAGTGTTATGTGTAGTGAAGTTTTCAAAGCCTGTGTACCTTATAAGGCCAGTGAACATGACAATTTATAAGAAACGTGCCTTTGATAAATTCATGGATCATCGCGTGTAGATTGAATGAGTTTCTTTTTTTTTTCATTGGTACTGGCTTCTAGTGTCTAGAAACCAAACTTTTTAATTTGGCGACAAAACTTTCTCAGTTGGCGACTAAACATTTTTGATTTACCAGCCAATGGCGAGTTGAGAAAAATGTGAATCTACACCTAGCTATAATGCAACGATCTAATTTTTTGTTCGTGCAGATGTCAAGCCCCTGAGAAAAATTATCTGCCTGTTGTGACAGTGAGCCACATTACACAAGTTTTGATAAATAAGGGTCGTCGTCTTATTCCTTGCAAAGCTCATTGGATTGAGTTCCACGCATGACTGTCGTTTACTTACCTTAGTGAGAAGATGGGCAGTACACCAAATTTCGAGTGCTGTATACTACACTATTTTATTATATTTATTTATTTGTTATTCTAGGTTAGGTTGGGTAAATTGCTGTGGCTAAAATTTCACCAGACAGGTTGAGTGTTTCAGGCGGTAACGCATTTCACTGGTTCACTTAGTACATTTTACGCAGATGGAAACTGCTCGCACAATCTCGGTTTGCGTACATTGATTTGTTTTTTTCTCATTTTATTAATGTCAACTGCTAGACAGTTTTAAAGTCTGTATTGGTACTGATTTTTTTGTTAGTTTTAGGCATTTTTCACACGGTTAAAATAAGTAAAAAGGTTGTTTGCCCGTGAATTTTCATGAATGTAGTTATTCATATCTTCAAACGGTTGGTTTTGTTACTGCTTTCCTGTGCTGCAAAGGAAGCAATAATGAAACCAACTGTCTGAAGATATGAATTTACTTAATTCATGAAAATTTGCACGTAAGCTAACCTTTTTACCTTTTTAACTGTGTTAAAATTAATAAATTATCCCTGAATGCCTACCCAATTCAATTTTTGCATTTATTATCTGCTCCTGAAAATCCTGACTATAGACTTTGAAATCGGCTTCTTCCATCCGCCCAACGAAGAACGATAAAGGCACGTCATGTGAAAAATGCCTAAAACTAATAATACACCATCACAGTAGGATACAAGTAAACTCTGGAAAACCGGCAACCGGCGATGACTGTGGTAATGTAACAAAATTCTTGGACATATAAATAGCACTTCACCACCAGTACGACAATTTCGAATCCTTCCAAAACATCGTTAGTCTATTTAAATTTTCGGAGAAATGTCTGTTCTTCTCCTTCGGCAGTCTGCACAAAAACGAAGTTTGGCCTAACCTACATGATGAAGTTGTTGTTTTCTTCGGATTTTAATTTCTTTCTCGCATGTCTCACCACTGATCTCTATGATACGATATACACTTTCTGTCCGATTTGCTCTCGCGCGATTCCACTTGGACTCACGTTGTGTGGTCAAGTCTGCGTGAAGGAGACTGTCAATTTGGTTATAGGACGATCCTGTAAGGTTCATGAGAGGAATCCAGCGATTAGAGAAGCTCTTGATTACCAAGGATTCAAGTGCACGAAGATGAGCCTCTTGTTTTGTGTTCGAACGCAGGAGAATGGAAGTGTTGCTCCAGTCGATCTTGTGCTTGTAGCTTTTGTGGTGTTGTGCTATACCATATACCAGGAGCAAGAACAAGACAACCCCGCCGAACCATTCACCCCCTCGTTACTTCAAATCAGACCTGATACAACAGCTGAGAGAGAAAGTGAAACTTTTCTCCCAGCTCTCACTGCAAAGTTGTCTATTCTGTCCCGTGCCTGAAATACGATGCAGTCTGTATAAGAGAGACGAAACGCACGCTCCAGGAAAGAATTGAAGAACACGTGGGAGCAAAACGACAAGGAGAGAATTTAAATGGTATAGCAGAACACCACAAAAGATACAAGCACAAGATCGGCAGCGTTTTAAAACTAAGCTATATTTTTAATCTTTCGTTTTTCGACTGTCTTTAATGCGTTTTGAACTTCTGGTGAAGGAAAGCTGATTGATTAACGAATGTAGAAGGAAAAAATTACAGAAAAAACCTTTTGGAGAAAAAAGTATGGAAGTGAGGGGGCCGGGGGGGGGGGGGGGGTATTCTGTTTAAAATCCACGTCTATGCACGTGATCTAATGTTACAACATGACAATTGCAAGAGGAACACGGGCATATATCAAAAACCGACTGCATTTTCTTTTAATAAATGAATATTCGCTCGCTAACGCAAATAATACAAACAAAATAATAAGCCCATTTATACATAGCGCCATCTAATACAGTGTCAACTAATTATTGTCATAGTATCAGTAAACCAGATTATTAGCCTACACCTCAGTGGTGCAACAAGGACAGAATTTGGTAGGGATCCGAACTCCAGCTAAGGGGTCTAAGAGGGCGTTATTACCTTCCCAGTGGAAAGGCCCCATCCCCGCAGAAGCTAAAGCATTTTGCGGTACATCTCTGCCATATCTGGGTTCTGGGGGCACATTTTTCACCTATTTTCAAAGAATTTAGTAATATGGCATCCATTGTCCACTCCCTCTCTGCACCACTGCTATCCCTTGTACGTAACGGATCTCGGCCGTTGTTTTGCGCTTAGGAGTGGTTACGGTGACTGAGCAGTGGCACTATAATTTTCTGAAGAAGCTGATCTGGTTTATGACTGAATAGGTGACCATGGCTAAGTATCTTCCAGTCTGTGCGTATCAAGGCCGTAAGTTTGCCGCGCTCCCAGCCGAAGCCATGGTGCCAGAATGAGAGAGGGACAATTTTGCTAGGCATTTCCAATCGGAAATTCCTAGGATCTTTTACATACCACAATTGACATGAGCATGAGGCATCATAGGGCCCTTCTCTTCCCGAAAATACCAAGGATGGCTTGGGTCAGGATCGAACCCAGGACCTCTTGCACATGAAATGGTCGTGCTTACTATTAGGCTACCTTGCCCCATTGCGTATCAAGGCAGTCTGAGAGACTACCAGGATCCTTCAGTAGCTGTGGAGCTTACTCTAGACATTTTCTAGGCCCTCTGCAATGATCGGAGGCATCCCGGATCGAATTCAAGATTTGCCTCAACTTTTACTAAATTTCTTTCTCCTCAAAACATCAAGTAATGTTCAACATTGAGCCAATGATATGAGAATTTCCATGTCAGAAATTTGTTTTCCTGATTTTGTACTAAATTAGTTCAGTCAGAACCGACTGACCATGGTAAGACTTCAGTAGCTTTCAATAGCTACTTGGCATTTACACTGTCAATGTAAATTCGCTAAATTTAACAATCAGTTAGTAACAGAATAGCCTGTAGTTTTCATTGGTTGACGCACTGTGATGCAAAACATAATTGAACCTGTTTGAAGTTGACACCACTTATTGACATAACTTGCTTCAAACGTTACAACATCGATACTCTGGCTGAAAAAATTATCGGCAATTTCCGTAGCTGTTGGCATTTTACTTATTTACTTATGTATGATACTTATGTATGATAATGTCATTACCCGTTCTCAAGCAGTTTCCTTCAGACGTAGTGCTCCAAGACTTGAAGTTATTAAAACCAAAAATAGATCAAGAACTGAGATGGTACATGGTAAAACGGTTGAAGTTCACTTTTATATCCTCCTAAATTCAACAGGAAGAATTGAAAAAACCATCGATGCATGTAGTATTTTATGCAATTTAAACAAAGAAATGGAAATTGCTGAGGTTTGGTAAGATTGTTTGTCCCCAGCGGGCCAAATGGCACTGTCGCACAAATGTTTAAGCAACCTTAATTTTAAGAGCTTATCCTAGTTACCTGAAGAAGCTGACCTGCTCAGTAGTTGAAAGGGCAAAGTTTCTTCCAGTCGGTGCGTGCCAACCAAGGTAGAATGATATGCTATACGGTCTAACAGCATCTGTAGATCATTCTGGGCCATGTCTCTGCGCCCTGTGATGATCAGTTGTTGCCTAGGTCAATCCATGCCTTGGCATCAATTCAATCCCTTCCCTTACTTACTGGACTTTTTTCATTCTAACGCGTAATAAGATCAAATTGAGCTGATTCATCAGCTTTAACAACATAAGTCGCCAAGAATTATTTAGTAATGTAAACGAAAAAGCTACTAATTTTTCAGCCTTTATATTTTTTTGCGGTTTAGTCTTGTTACAGTTTTATTCCTCGTGGGGAATATCATTGGAAAAACGTACTCGTCAGTGGCATGGTACCCTTGGCACATCTGAAGGTGGCACCGCCAATGCAGCAGAAAATACGATGCCAATCTGTAATGGTCGCAGTCGCAGCTACACGTTGAACAACTCTATTTTATATAAATAAAATTATTCCTTGCGAACATGCCATCGCCATTTTCCAACGTTTCCGAGTTCTGGCGCTCAGTGACTATAAGGTTCTGTGCCTTTGCTGGCAAATATGTTGCATAAACGCAACGTAGTACTGCTGGTCGTCCAAAGTTTGCCTAGGACATCCGTCGCCTTCTTCAACCGTACATGGATCAGTACATTCCCTTTGCAACAGCCAATGGGTAGCGCTGTTTCAGGAGAAGCTGTCAGACTTTTCGGGAGTGGATGTTATGACGTCTGAAGTTGCATTGTTTCTTGTTTTACTTCAACAAATAAGAAACCGTACAATTCTGCACTGCAGTGAAATTCGTGTCTAGTATAGTCGAAAAGGGATGTAAGTGTTTACTTCCAGAAAAATATACGAAATTTGCACCAATTTGTACTTAATGAATTGCAATAAAAAAATTAGGGTCATAAATGCTGGGTGTTCCCCAGGAAGTGTAGGACGTAATGCTCTCCCTACCACCACCCCCCCCCCAAAAAAAAAAAGAGGGGGGGGGTTTTTTTTTTATTTTTTGCTTGCAACGTTTGAAGCGATGGTCAAATCGATAATGCACCAGTTAAATGAAATGTTCAACGGAAAATGAATTACAAGAAAGGTCCTACTCATGTTTTACACCAAGACAACCGTAATCCCCTAAAATCGTAATTATTAAAGTAATGTTTTAATTTGCGCTGAAATTATTCTGAATTTAAAGAGATTTCCCACTTAAATGTACTCCTTCAAGCGTACTAATTAACTTAAATGGGTATACTTAGACATTTATGAAAGTTGGCGATATCTTTTTTTCCATCAAGGCCAATCAATAAATAAGGGTCACCTTACGCCCGTTTAATAATAAAGTAGTAATGTCATAGTGGTCAAAATATATAGTGATTTTCGAATCAGATGTACCGTACTCCTTCAGGCATCCAAATTAACTTAAAGAGTAATACATATGCTTTTCTGTAAGATGGTGATGGCTTCTTTCGACCAAGGCTAATCAAATTTATTTACCATAAATAGGAGCCATCCTATTAAAGAAGTTGTAATGTAATCAGTCAAAATGTATAGCGATTTTCTACTCATAATTTTACTTAAATGGATATGCATAGGATCCCCCGAAAATGGTGATGTCTTCTACCAAGTCTAATCTAATTTATTTATTATAAGTAGGTGCTACCCTACTGCCGTTTCTGTGTGTAGGATTGATGTGATTTTGTTGTTTCTTAACGGTGAAGCAGTAAATGTCATAGCGGTCGGAATGGGCGTACGTTGGCCCTTATTTACGATAAATAAAGTTGATTAGCCTTGATGGAGAGAAGACGTTACCACCTTTCAGAAATGTCTAAGTATATCCATTTAGGTTAATTA
>JAHWFP010175486.1:0-50541 GCA_023313725.1 Lithobius niger
CCCCCACTGAAGGCACTTTGGGGTCTTTCATAGGGGTCCATGGATGGTTCGATTTTTACTGTTAAGAAAGACTTCTGCACCAAATTTATGTTTTCTGCAAAATTTCTACAAAAATGTGTTACTCCACTTAATTATTTCTACAATAATAATTGTTCTACTGACCAGTATACTGCAGTCGCATGAAAATCGTGTTCAAAAGGCCCTGGTCGGTGTTAATACCTGTATTTTAAGCTATACAAATAGAAAATCGGGTCATTGGGTCGATCTCTAGGTAAGGGCAAAATTTCTAGCCCATTTGGCTTTCCGTGTCAAGAATATTGTAGTTACATTAAAATAGCATGCGAAAGATCCTAGGCCTTATCCATACCTACGTTTTAAGCTATAGAACTCTAAAATCGGTTCAGTGGTTCGACCTCCAAGTAAGGGCAAAGAGTACATTAATGATTTTTGCCCAGTGCTCTGCAATAATAATTGCTCTGCCGACTAGAATACTGCAGTCACATCAAAATCGGGTTCAAAAGGCCCTGGTCGGTGTTAATACCTACATTTTAAGCTATACAAATTGAAAATCGGTTCATTGGTTCGATCTCTAGGTGAGAGCAAAAGTTTTAGCCCATTTGGCTTTCCGTGTCAAGAATATTGTAGTTACGTTAAAATAGACTGCGAAAGGCCCTAGGCCTTGTCCATACTTACGTTTTAAGCTATAGAACTTGAAAATCGGTTCATTGGTTCGATCTCTAGGTAAGGGCAACATTTCTAGCCCATTTGGCTTTCCGTGTCAAGAATATTGTAGTTACATTAAAATAGCATGCGAAAGACCCTAGGCCTTGTCCATACTTACGTTTTAAGCTATAGAACTCTAAAATCGGTTCAGTGGTTCACCTTCCAAGCGAGGGGTAAGAGTACATTAATGATTTCTGCCCAGTGCTCTGCAATAATAATTGCTCTGCCGACTAGAATACTGTAGTCACATCAAAATCGGGTTCAAAAGGCCCTGGTCGGTGTTAATACCTATATTTTAAGCTATACAAATTGAAAATCGGTTCATTGGTTCGATCTCTTGGTAAGAGCAAAAGTTTTAGCCCATTTGGCTTTCCGTGTCAAGAATATTGTAGTTACATTAAAATAGACTGCGAAAGGCCCTAGGCCTTGTCCATACCTATGTTTTAGGATATAGAACTTGAAAATCGGTTCATTGGTTCGATCTCTAGGTAAGGGCAACATTTCTACCCCATTTGGCTTTCCGTGTCAAGAATATTGTAGTTACATTAAAATAGCATGCGAAAGGCCCTAGGCCTTGTCCATTCCTACGTTTTAAGCTATAGAACTTGAAAATCGGTTCAGTGGTTCGACCTCCAAGTGAGGGCAAAGAGTACATTAATGATTTCTGCCCAGTGCTCTGCAATAATAATTGCTCTGCCGACTAGAATACTGCAGTCACATCAAAATTGGGTTCAAAAGGCCTTGGTCGGTGTTAATACCTACATTTTAAGCTATATAAATTGAAAATCGGTTCATTGGTTTGGTCTCTAGGTGAGAGCAAAAGTTTTAGCCCATTTGGCTTTCCGTGTCAAGAATATTGTAGTTGTATTAAAATAGCCTGCGAAAGGCCCTAGGCCTCGTCCATACCTACGTTTTAAGCTATAGAACTTGAAAATCGGTTCAGTGGTTCGATCTCCAGGTCAGAGCAAAGAGTCCCAACAACAAGAAGAACAACAAGAAGAACAACAACAACAACAAGAAATGACCATGCTGTGGACGCCGAACGGTTCAATTGTTGTCATTAAAATTTGTAATGCGGTGAAATAGTTATGACACGACCCCAAATACCGAATTTCGTTGGTCTATGTGAATTTTGGGCAAAACTATAGGAGTTCAAAGTTTCACGTTTAACACGGAAGTTCATGCTGAGGCTTACATAAGGACCGCTACCACGGTCCTTGATAAATTAAATGCTCATAAAGCACAGCTAGAAAAATTTCCAGCACAAAACGAAGGAATATCGAAGACGACGTCAATCTAGAAGATGCTGGAAGTAGTACTATAGCTACACAGACACACTCTGCTTAACGTGATCAGCTGTGCCTGCTCGGACATTCCCGAGTCAAAAAGAGCCGAATAGGTCAAAAATATATGTTATATGCGGACAAATGGAGTCCTCTGGCTAACGAGAAAAGTACAGAATTTGTGAGGAAGGCAGAGCATCAAAACTTTTAATGGCAGCCAAGAACTTTCAGGACGAAGTCTACACAAGAATTGCTGATCTGACAGATGTGAAAAGTGTATTTGCAGCTAACCTATTTTGTCATATATGGTGTATTAGTAGTAACCCGAATTGAAACAAAATATTTGCTGAAGTCTTTGAGGAAATGAAACCTCAATTAAAGAGCTGTGTCGCCTTTGTTTTATCGGATAAAATAAATTTATCTGATAAATTTACAGAGAAAATTAACGACAGATTAGGTGATGAAAAAGTTAAAATTACAGCTCTTAAATCCCAACTAGAACTGTCATTTGGTGAAGAGATTAAATTTTCTAGTCCAGTTGAAGCCAGTAAGCCAGAAATGACATTTGATTCTTCTGTATCAGTTGAAGATACTGAGAAACGTTGATCAACAGACATAATGTGCACAGTTATTGAGAAAAACATTTTTGGAAATTGATTTTGATCTGGATGAGAGATTCTGTGATGATCAAGATTTGCAGTCATCTTGGGAGGCAACGGAAATACCAAAACTTATTATGACATTCTTTTCAGGACTTTTTAGCATCCCACCTTTGCAGATACAGTCAGCACATACTTTGAACATTGGAAATGATGCTTCTGGAGGAAATGTCTTAAAAAATCAAAATACCACCTAAATATATGCAGCCTTTTCCAAATCTGTCAGCTCAGCAATTCTTGTGTAGACTTCATCCTGAAATTCTTGGCTGCCATTAATGGTTTTGATGCTCTGCCTTCCTCACAAATTCTGTACTTTGCACGTTAGCCAGAGGACTCCATTTGTCCGCATATAACACATATTTTTGACCTGTTCGGCTCTTTTTGACTAGGGAGTGTTCGAGCAGGCACACCTGACTGCATAGAAAAGGGTGTGTCTGTGTAGCTAGTACTACTTTCATCATCTTCTAGATTGACATTGTCTTCGATCTTCCTTCATTTTGTGCTGGAAATCTTCTCTAGCTGTGCTTTAAGAGTATAAAATTTATAACAATTATTGCTCATATGATAAACGAAGAGATCACCTGAAATGTTTCTTAATAGCGCAAGAACATGATCTTCGTGAAGTTCTGCAGCATCTCTGATGCGCTGGCAGCCATTTTTTGTTGATGTCACACTTTGGGTGGTATTTTGCTGACATATAATACTTAAATCAACAATATCTCCTTGCTGGGAAGATCTTTTTAGATTAATAGGATTCAAGTGATAATCCATCTGTCAGTTTCACATGTGAGAAAAAAATTGTGAATTATTATGTAATAAATTCATAACAATATTCAGTTATTTTCAACTGTATATTATTAATATAATTATATGTTATTATATATCCTATATATAACGATAGTAAAGTTTTGCAATAAATTATGTAAGGAAAGCTGTTTCTATAACTGTTTAGAAATACAATCAACAAAGTGGGGCGTTAGTAGATGCATTTTAGTACTATGGCGGAGTGGCCGTAAAAACCTTTGTCTTCTATTGTTATCGAAGCCCCCCCCCCCAAACAGTCCTACTACAATACCGGGTCTGCCTTCAACAAAACCTTTTCGAAAACCTTTTCGAAGTAGACCTACCGAGGGGCTGTGCTCGTGAATGGAAAATTTTTATTTTTTTTACTGGCCGGTTGTACTGCAGTCAGTATGATCCACACAGAGGCAATCTGAAGCGTTTATTCGTCTTCGGAAAGTTTCCCTATGAGTTTATCGATGCTCGCAAAGTGGTTGTAGAGCTCGGACCATTCCGTAAACGAAAGTTGCAACAAAGTAACCACCGCCGTTGTTTTAGGGTCGTATTCCACAAAGTGCACTTGCGTGTCGTCATTCGTAAATCGTACTCTGATTCTTTTCTCCTCTCCGACACGAAGCGCTTTCATTTTAAAATCCAACAAGAATTTCATTTTGTTTCTGCTGTCGAGTTTGGACAGTTCCAACATTATTGCCAACATATGTTTTTCGTGTACAGTTAGCTCAAATTGCTCAATTAACACTTCTCTGGCTATTTTGATGAACGGCTCGAAGACCTGTTTCGAAGTGGGATCCGTAACGCTTTTCCATAGACCCTCGTCCGTGCTTTCGCAACCTTTCCAGGCGAACCTATTTTCTTCTTCGTCCTTGGACTGCAATTTCTCCCTCCACTGATTGAGTACAGAACTGTTGATCTTTTCACCCAGTCGATATAGGTAGGTCCATTCCAACGAGTTGAGTCTCAACTCTGTGGTAAGCCCTGCCTGTTTGTTAAAAACGAGAATCGGTCCGCTTTCAATCGTGACATTGAGGTATTTACGCAGCATAAAATAGCCGCTATTGGCATCCATGATGAGAATGTATCGTAGAGGTTGTTCTTTAATAAATATATATTTATATATTTTATTCAACAAACATTATTACAAGCAACAAAAACATTATTTCAGCCTGCCATCACCGAAATATTCGTTTCTTTTTCTCTCTTCGCTCTCTTTGAGCCAACCTTCTTTTTTCCCTGAACACTCTTTTCTCCTCTTCATTCATTCTCGCACGTCAGTCTTTTTCCGCAGCTTGTTTTTTTTCTTTTTCTGGATAGGAGTTAGTGTGGCGTGCCTATCCCTATCTAACCGTCTTCGTTTATCCCTGGCTCTCTTCTTCCACTCTTCTGGATTTTGCACTTTCAACTGCCTACTCTCCCTCATTCGCAATTTCCTCATCTCGGCTTCTCGAACCTTGATATTTTCAACTTCTTTTATCCTCTGTTCCACTTCATCCGTGTTCCACCGAGTTTCCGCCTCTTCATAGCTGATTACACCGTCAGACATACCGTCCATACTCCGTCATCGGATAAAGACTCCACGAGTAAATCTCTTGTCGTCGTAGGCTGACAGTAGGGATTTATTCACCATGGCCGTGGCCAGCTGGTGATGGCTGTCACTGGCGATCTTGTACCAACTCCCTCTTTGTTCCTGATTAGAATGGAGAGTCACCCTATAATCTTCGTGGCTTAAGTGTTTCTCCACGAATCTCTTGAAAATTCTCTTCGCTTTTTTCATTTTGCTTTGGGAGGTCACGAGCGAATACATCTTGCTACTCAACCCACAAACTCTTTTATCGGTACTCCCTTCGTGGCATCTTTCATCTTTCCACTTGCTTGCTTGTTGATGTTGCAGAACTGTGGGTGTTGAGGAGCGCAGTTGCTAGTTTCGAATCTACTCATGTTTTTAGTCAAGTCCTCGTACACGTCCTCGGTTTCGATGCAATAGCACAGCGAGTCCGTGTCTGTGAACAGCAGTCTTGCTCGATCTCCATATTGGGGACGCATGTATCGGTAGTGAAATTCGTAGAGAATGAGTTTGGACAACTCTAGTATGGCGAACCCGGAGTAGGTGGGAAGATCGCACGTCACCTTGCGTACTTTCGAGTTGATCTGAACCAGGTTTTCGTGCAATATCCGAAACGAATCGGTGTTGGGTTGGGTGGAATATTTGATGGCTCACTTGCTGTCGGTGCATAGCTTGACTTTGTCTTTTCTGTTTCTGTTCAATCGCCTTCCCAAACACCGAATTAGGGCACAATTTGTGAAATTCCCCTTTAGACACTGTCTTCGATTCCTTTCGATTTGCCGTATGAAAATCTATATATTTTTTCAACCAGGGCTTCTGATTGAAACTCAGCACCCTCCTGATGTGACGAAGGACCAAGCCGTTTTCTAGGTATCATTTTAGGTTACGGTAGTGAATTACGTAACGCGTCTTCCTCAGTAGGTTGGCCACTAGCTTCACGACAGGCTTCACTGGTTTTCCTCGAAACAAAGATTTTGAATAGTCTGAAACTAATTCTTCTCTTATTTCAAATTTTTCAGAAGCAAGCAGGTATTCGTTGTGGAGCTCGTGAAGTTTGATCGGGTAGTCCAGATCTACTTCCAGAATGTATCCTACCGACAATGTGTCTGCTCTCTTAGTCACTTCGAAAGCTCGAATCTCATCTTTAGTCAAATACCTAAAGCTGTTGTAAGGCAGCAGCTGGCTCATGGCCCAGCCGTAAGCGCTATTGAGGTCCCATCTATGTTGTACTTGTTAGGTTTTGTTGAATCGTACATTTCGGGAATGTACCGGTTGTTGGCCTTCGCGAACCTTAGACTAATGAAGCTAACTCCACCTCGTATTCCCGACAAGATGAAGTTATGTTTGCTAGAGTGAGTAAATAGTTCCAGTTCGGCTTTGGTCATCTTAAAAGCTGCCGCCCAGCTAAACCCTGGGGTGGAGGTGTAATAGCACGGATCTATGTTGTGGTCTCGCAAGCAGATCCTGCGGAATTCTTCGAAAATGTCTGCCAAAAGCAGACAGTCGGTTAGCTGATACATTTTGTGGTAAGAGGAAAACTTTCTGATTTTCAGCATACTCCAAATCTTTTTGGCGTGATCGTATTGTTCGTCAGTTAGGCCTTCTTCTTTAAGTTTGGAATAAAAGTCTTCTTTCGGTGGTAAAGACTGCTCTTCAAACACACTCATGCTGGAAACATGTTCGTATGGGTAGTAACCCTTATGGGTTAACAGATCCACGGCAGTCTCTTCCTGGACGTCGGAAAGGAACCATTTGTCCTTCCCACCAGCTTTCAAGAACCCCTTTACCGTCCTAAACTCGTAATCACGTTAATGTCTCTCCGCCAGAGTTTTTATCGAAAAGGAGAGAAAATTATGGCTGTCTACGAACTTAAGCCAAATGTACCTTTTCTTTTTTTTCCCGTTTCATCCCATCCCGTTTTAACAGTGATGGTCATGCTCATGAACCTTTCCGTATTTCTCGCTAGGACTTCTACTTTTTTCGGAAACTTGTGCACCGCTCTTACCAGTAAATGCATATTGTAAGATTCGAGGCAGTGAAATACCACGGGGATCGTGGTGCGCTCTCGGGCATTCAGATTACAACTCGAGTGAGAAGCTCCTCTGTACTCACCGGTAACGTGGCAATGATCTCGGACTTTGTTGTCTTTTGAACCGAATGGCTTTTTGCAGTAGAAGCAATCTACAGCGTGGTTAAAATTAGCCTCTTGGACCGGAGTAAGGCATAGTGGTTGGACTCTTTTTAATGTTTCGTCATACTCGCGCGCTTCAATCCCCAACTGATCGAGAAATTGTTCAACGGCATCCTCTCCCAGGTAATAAGCAGCTTTTTTAAAGTTTCCAGACCCCACCACGACGTAGCCAAAGCTGGAAGGTTGATGGTGGTTGATTTTCTTCCCGGAGCTGTTAGAGGAAGGAACGGGTTTCAGAAGGCACTCGAAATTGGCGTATATGATTTTGGGGTGAATATTTATTCTATTGAAAGCTTCAGACTTCAAAATGTTTTTGCCTGGTTTTAAGAATTTGAGCGCTTGAGGTGACGGATGGGTTCTTGTACAGTCCAGTTTGTGTTTGTCTCTCAGCGATGCCTTTCAATAAGCGGCGAAACAATTTCCACAGTAATATTTCAGGTTGCTTCCCGATCCCTGGTGTCGGAGAAATTGTTCACACTCCACGATGGCGCAGTAGTGAAAATTTGTCAAATCGTCAGCAATTAAAAGAAGATCTACGGGTTGGCCTTTAAAATTTGTGCTCACACGAAGGGGATGCAAGCCGTTCTCTTTGGTATAAACAATCACATTGATCGATAAATCTTTGTTGGCCATCTCGAATGCGTTAATGTGATCCAGCCGCGTTGGAAAGTCCAGCGTCGAACAATCTACCGTTCTCACAAATACTTCGTATTCTTTCGGATTCACCATGCTTAATTTGTGTTTGGCAGCCAGAATTGAATACAAGAAGCTCTTCTGGTCTGTGAAATTTTGAACATTGACTACACACTTCCACTTCTTTTTTTAATTTTGCTGGCAGAGGAATGTAAGATCCCGGTCTGAGGGGGTATATTTTTACTACTCGGATTGTGAGTTCGTAGGAACGATTTATCACCCAACCACTCCCTCTTTTGGCGAATTCGTCGATGGAACGTTGGATTTTAGCATAAGCTGCGTCCAGTAACTTGGGAATATCTAATGGATTGTAGATTGGGAAGTAGCGGGACTGAAATACAGTTGGTATTTCTTGGCCATTTCGAACGAAATTCACTCCTAAACCAGTTTGGCTCTGCAAGTCGCCAATTGCCGGAGACATTCGTACAGCAGAGCTTCTATACCTCTTCGCATCAACATTAAAAGGTACAACGGGTCTACAGCTTGCACAGCTTTCTTGTATTTTCGATGCTCGAGTCTTGTTCACAGAGGATGGGATCGTCTGTACAGCCCGACTAACTCTCGAAGCAATCGCACTCGGGTGGGTAACTATTCCTTTGGGGGGCAAATTCGTTTGCTTCCCACATTCAGGGGAAGGGGATTGACAAGGCTGTCGTTTCCACCTACGCGGTTGGAATTGTCCCGGCGCCGATCTCCGTCATGATGATAGCTCAGTGGATACGCTAATGTAGAGGGAGAAAGAGTCAGGATTATTGCGTAGCCCCTCAGAGTCCGGGATCGAAGCCGTCTGGTTACGTCGCCAACAACTGATCGGTGCCAGGAAGTGAAACTAGTTAGTAGTAAGAAACTTATAACAACCCATGACGGCAAATGTTGGTTTATTCAGGTTAGTCATTGTGGCGACGTCGTCACATGAGAGTAAAAATTCTAGAAAAAGTCTAAAGCCCTAGAAGACAATCTCTTTACATGGTTGTGGGCTCTACTGTGTCAATCAGGGTTGCTGATTCTACGTTAGTTAGAACATGGAAAAAACAGTCGGCAGTAGAATTTCAAGGCCAAACATGGCGGAAATTCTGCTGATGGGTATTAAGGTTTTTTGAACCGTTCGACAGCTCGGCTCAGAGAAGAAGGAAGCTTAATAATAGCTTAACAGAGAATACAACGTTATTACGCTAAGCATTGTCGGCCCGCACGGACACGTGCGTTTGTCATTTACTTCGGATTAATCGCCTAATACTCTGGCATATCCACACATGATGCAACAACAGTGGAAACGTGTGAAGAGGTGCAACCTCATTACAACAGCCCTGTGACGTTACATAACAATTCCCGTTACAACCCCCCCCCCCCCCGTGAGGTTGTGGTAGTTCACAGGTTTACACATCACAAATGTTGCCCTTTTTAAAGTTTAAAGGTGTGAAATATGATAGACATTTACCATCTACCTTATGGCGGACATTTATCCTCAATATTTTACAGATATCAGTTACTATTCTATGACCAATGTCCCACATTAGTAGAGTGTGGTTTCGACCAACAGCCTCTGTACATAAAAGGAAAGGGGAAGACCAATAATCTCTAAGTTAAAGTATGGGGTTAATTGATTTGCCGCCTTATACAAACAAAGTTAATATAACAAGTTTTGTTAGTCAATTGAACATACTTATGAGCTACTGGGAGGTGTTATGGTATGTTACCAACTAGACCCAAAGTTGATATGAAACTTAGCATACGTTTAGATGAAACGTGTTTAGTTAACATATCGGGCACGAGGTCCTCTATATTCCAAACGGATGTCGCCCAATGCCACGTGGTCCCGAAGGAACCACAATTTTCTCACGTAATGTTTAGATCTAGCTGAAAGGTCTAAGTTCTTAACCAAGCTGATAAGTGATTGGCTATCAGTCAAAATGGGGACTGGTTTTTGACAGCTATGTATACCCAACTCTTGAAATATGCCTATAGCCCAAAGAATTTCTCGTGCGCACTCCGTCACTGCCATCATTTCTGACTCCATACTGCTCAGACAGGCCATGGTCTGTTTCTGGGCTTTCCAGAAAATGGTGCTGCCAAGCAGGTGGACCAGGTACCCTGAGAAACCTTTCCCATCACATGTAGTCCCCCAAGAGGCGTCACTCATGCCGACCAAAGCTGTGTTTTTGTTCCATGGAAATAGTAATCTCCAAATCTTCGTAGTTTTTAAATACTTTAGCACCCATAGTGCGGCGTCCATATGGGCGGAGTTGGGGGAATGGTTGAACCGTGACAAAGTGCAGACGGAAAAGGCTATATCGGGTCAACTACCCTGTGCAATGTACTGGAGTGAACCAATAAGGGGCTGATACTGTGTTTAGTCCGCAGGGGGCGAATCGTTACAGTCATCTATCTTTTGGGAAAGTATGCCAGGCGTTTTGACTGGCTTCGCCTCTGTCAGACTGTAAGTAGTTACCAACTTGTCGATATATTTTATTTGCGACATTGAGATCCCTAACTCTGTAGTTTCGATCAAATAACCTAAGTATAAGCTATGGGAGGTCTCCACTACAGTAAAATGCTGGTTAATTGCCTGTATTATGCGCATAGCAAGCGGTTCATCAGCGATAGTCATGAAATCGTCAACATGGGCCGTGAGGGCGAAGAACATCCCATCTTCAAAAGTGTAGAATACACAAGGGTCACTAGACAAGCGCTTAAGGCCTACTCGGAGGAGGGTATCCCGCATACATAGATACCAATATCTTCCGGAAGAAGGAAGTCCGTAGAGGGCTTTAACTAACCTACATACGACATCTCCAGGGGGTTTGGGGCACCCCTGGGGGCAAAGCATGTAACTTTCGGTATCCAGTCTACTATTTAAGTAGGCACTGGCTACGTCGTAGGTTCTTATCGTGTAGTTACGAGAAGCAGCCAAAGAAAGCAACAATTTTAGGGATTGTGACTTAACAACGGGGCTAGAGTTTTTTAAAAAGTCAATTCCCGGCCTTTGATTTGAGCCACACGCAACCAGTCTAGCTTTATATTTTTGTAGGCTACCATCTGCATTATATTTTTTAGTATATACCCATTTGGACCTTATTACTTTCTTACCTATAGGCCTAGGGACAAATTCCCATACCGCTAGTGTATCTAGCATTGTGAGTTCCTTACCCATAGCCTCTTTCCACTTATCGGCGTCGGGCCGATTTACAGCTTCCCTAAAACTATTCGGTGGAGGGCTATGGATGCTCTCGCTAATTCCCGCTACAGTGTCCCAAGTAGTAAGCTTATCGTGCACCCAGTCAGCCTGAGACATTTCCCCTTCTTGTATAATACTTTTACTCTCCGTTTCGTAATAATCAAGTTTGTTTAAACAAGAATTTAAATCCTGATGCATCTTTGGGGGATTACTGGGGTCAATACAGAAAGGACAAAGGTTTGCACATTTGTTACCCTTCACATGCTCATACTCTAAGACGTCATTGCGTTTGATTATACTCAACTTACACTTACGCCTTATGGGTTTTGCTTTGATTACCTTGGGGGGGGGGGAGCTGCTGAGCTCTCGTCTGGAAAAGGCCGGCAAGTTCATGTAGAAATAATACAAGCTTATAAGGAAAACACTTTTCCCTGACATAAATCCCTTTGGATCGGATATTGCAATGGTAGCCACCTTTCAAAATTGAGCTCATAGCAATTAAATTCAACCTTGCGTCGGGGACGTACAACACGTCGGATAAAACTAGACTATTAGTATATTGTGTGCCATTGCTTCTAAGTCCACAAATATTAACAGTCTCTACTACATAGCCAGGAGATGGTTCGCTGTTGGGCGCTAATTGTACACCGACCTTCTTCAATCTCAATAAATTTACCTGATCAAGGATACCTTATGTAAGCCTCAGCATGAACTTCCGTGTTAAACGTCAAACTTTGAACCCCTATAGTTTCGCCCAAAATTGACATAGACCAACGAAATTCGGTATTTGGGGTCGTTTCATAACTATTTCACCGCAATACAAATTTTAATGACAGCAATTGAACCGTTCGGCGTCCACAGCATGGTCATTTCTTGTTGTTGTTGTTGTTCTTGTTGTTCTTCTTGTTGTTGTTGTTGTCGGGACTCTTTGCTCTGACCTGGAGATCGAACCACTGAACAGATTTTCAAGTTCTATAGCTTAAAACGTAGGTATGGACAAGGCCTAGGGCCTTTCGCAGGCTATTTTAATGTAACTACAATATTCTTGACACGGAAAGCCAAATGGGCTAAAGCTTTTGCTCTCACCTAGAGACCGAACCAATGAACCGATTTTCAATTTATATAGCTTAAAATGTAGGTATTAACACCGACCAGGGCCTTTTGAACCCAATTTTGATGTGACTGCAGTATTCTAGTCGGCAGAGCAATTATTATTGAAGAGCACTGGGCAGAAATCATTAATGTACTCTTTGCCCTCACTTGGAGGTCGAACCATTGAACCAAATTTAGAGTTTTTTGCTTAAAACGTAGGTATGGACAAGACCTAGAGTCTTTCGCATGCTATTTTAATGTGACTACAATATTCTTGACACGGAAAGCCAAATGGGCTAGAAATTTGACTCTTACCAAGAGATCGAACCAATGAACCGATTTTTAATTTGTATAGCTTAAAATGTAGGTATTAACACCGACCAGGGCCTTTTGAAACCAATTTTGATGTGACTGCAGTATTCTCGTCGCCAGAGCAATTATTATAGTAGAGCACTGGGCAAAAATCATTAATGTTGCTGTTGGGACTCTTTGCCCTCACCTGGAGATCGAACCACTAAACCGATTTTCAAGTTCTATAGCTTAAAACGTAGGTATGGACAAGGCCTAGGGCCTTTCGCATGCTATTTTAATGTAACTACAATATTCTTGACACGGAAAGCCAAATGGGTTAGAAATTTTGCTCTTACCTAGAGATAGAACCAATGAACCGATTTTCAAGTTCTATAGCTTAAAACGTAGGTATGTACAAGGCCTAGGGCCTTTCGCAGGCTATTTTAACGTAACTACAATATTCTTGACACGGAAACCCAAATGGGATAAAAGTTTGCTCTTACTTAGAGACCGAACCAATGAACCGATTTGTAATTTGTATAGCTTAAAATGTAGGTATTAACACCGACTAGGGCCTTTTGAACCCGATTTTGATGTGACTGCAGTATTCTAGTCGGCAGAGCAATTATTATTGCAGAGCACTGGGCAGAAATTATCAATGTACTCTTTGCCCTTACTTGGAGGTCGAACCACTGAACCAATTTTAGAGTTCTATAGCTTAAAACGTAGGTATGGACAAGGCCTAGGGTCTTTCGCATGCTATTAGTCACTTACCTGATTCTTGCTCTGCATGTCAAATTTGGATAGCGGAATGCTTTCTGTGCAAGAATCAGGTAACAGCATGTTTTTATATGCAATAGCTAGTGGCGCCACCCATAATACTAATCGCGCGTGGCGTTTAGTTTGAGCGTGGCTGCAGTTGGATTGCATTGGCCAATACGCTTACGCATCTTTCTGGTGAGAATAGCTGCAACTTCATGTGACAAAATGCTTCCAAATCATGCTTCTGACACTGATTCCTTTGAAGCCACGTTAATTTTTTAGATGAAGGCAAAAAACTTCCAAGTCAGAAAAGGGTAGAAAACGTATCCACCATACACGATTGCATGCCACGAATGTGCGTCGTAAACTGCGAAACAAAATTGGTAGTACTATTTGGTTTTTTCATAATTCTGCTAAACGTTTACCGATTTTGATATGTTTATACGTCATGTAAATACTGATAATCTCAAGTTGATAGCTTCAATCATTCACAGTTTATTCAGCAAAAATAACAAAGTTCCGTGTCGGAATCAGAAATTCTATAATGTATGAACGGAAAAAAAAAACACGAAACGGCATAGGTTTAAACAACTGACATCAACAACCAACAATGACCATGTAACAATGTGTTTTCTAGAATGAAACGTTAGCTATGGGAGGTGGTGTATTCTAGAAAGGGCGTTGTTACAAACAGAACTCAACAAAGCAGATTTTAACAATAGTTGCATAATTTTGCTTTTCCTTGTAGATTAATATTTGCTAATCATGTTAATAAACACCACACTGTGTTAAACCTAGCAATATTTCATGTTACTCAGAAATTAGATAGGTAATTTTTTTTTGTATTTTGTGCAAAAGTCAGGTAAGTGATTTTCTAAAGATTTGCTACTACAAATGCAAAAATGCAACATTTTGAAAATATTTGACGCAGAAGGTCAGGGAAGAGTATAGGTTTCTGTCAAAAACTGAATGTGTGCATAAAAGCTTATTTACAAAGCTAGTAGAATAAAGTAAAAACTTTAACAGTTATTTCCTCAAAACGAGATTATGGCACTTACCTGATTATTGCACTGAGGTGCTCAATTGGTATTTTTGTTGTTATTTTCCTAGGAACAACTGGCTTTTCGTCAAGCCAACTGTCGAAGCGCTCGTCGTAGTCTTTCCACCTGACGAGGTAACGAATTTTCCCTCCCACTTTTATAGTCTTCAGAATCTCTTCGACTAAATACAGATCCGGCACGTTAGTTTTCTACAACTCTTGCTCGTAAAAAGTGCCTTCGATTTTACTACCCAGTTGGTCGACCAACCTGTAGCAAGTCGGTCAAGTTTTTCTGACTTCACTCACCTCTAACAGTTTGTTGGTAAAGTTTTGCAAATATCCCTAGTCGAATACAGATTTTGCCGTTGTCACTCTTACTAAATCCCCGACTTTGAAACTATTCTTCTTTTGGGAAGGGCTCTTTTTCAGCAATATGTTTCTGATCCCTGGTTCATCGCGTTTAGTTACTTCGTATGGTTTCATTTTAATGGTAGAATGAACTCTGTCGTTGTAATCTTTGACAATTTCATCTATAATGTCTATTCACTTTTGGTTACCTCGCAGAGTGAACCGTTTCCACATGTTCGACTTCAATGTGCGATTTAGGCGTTCTACTACGCTCGCCTTGAGTTCTGACTTGGTCGAATAGTGGTTTATTTTATGGCATTTCATTAGTGCTGCGAAATCTTTATTATAGTATTCCTTGCCTTCATCGCTTTATAGATTTTTAATGGGATTAGACAGCGTGTTTAATATCTCGTTAAAAGCGCCAGTGACATCCGAGGCGTTCTTCGATTTCACAGGGACGGCCCAAGCGTATTTAGAGAATACATCGATGGCAGTCAGCAAGTATTTGTAATTTTCGTTTTGTTCCGCGTAAGGTATCATCTCCACCAGGTCCGCTTGAACTAAATCATCTATCCCGTAGCTAATAATGCGCCTCCTTGGAAAGTTTCGCCTAGCTGGCTTGTGCAGCTCCTCCACTAAAGGTTCCATTTGATCTTTTTTTAATTCCCATTCCCAACTTTACTTTGGTTTTCATAGCTGCAGCTACGGCAGCTGCTGCCAACTTCTCTTTCAGACCAGTTTTGCTAGATTTAGCTACTTTTACTGCATCGGAGGCCAACTTTCTATCAGCTTCGTGCCTTCGTTCCAAGTCTGGTTTGGTAGAGTATTCGATGTCGTGCTGTTTGCAGGCCTCATCCAGAGAATTGATGGCAGCATCACCTCTGTTCAGTCTCTTGTTCAGTAATGTTCCCGGACTGGAACAAAATGTGAAGTTCCACCGGCAACTTAGCTGGATTGCGCTGTTCAACAATCCAGAGCCTCTGCTCTTCTGAAACTGTGCTTTCCTCGTGCCGCACACTTTACACTCGCCCTTCAGCAGTTGTCATTAATTCTTAGTCACAACGTGCCTAACATTTTTACTGGCTGTAACTCTTTTGCATTTGAGGCAGTACATCTCTGTTTATTTATAAAATGAGAATGAAAAGTTCTTTTAGATACTAGTTTTGTAGAGAATTTATCAAAATACCATTTTTTTCTTAAAGCATTTGAAATATAAAAGTGTTAAATTATGACATAGCCGATGTCAATAAGCATCCATCAACTGGTAATTTACTGAATTTTCCAGAGGACGTAAGGTGCATCATTTGCAGCCTTGCCGGTTGTAGAAAGACCAAGTTAGTTATAAATTTCATTTGCAATCCAGGTTGGATGAATTATGACAGCCTGCGCGTGTACTCCAAGTCTTTATTTCAAAACAAATATTTCCATCTCAGGAGAGCTTTCGAGGAAATATGTCCGGGCGTAGCTACCTTTTGTTCCAATAACGAAGATATCCCACCACCAGAAGAACTGCCATGTGGCAAAGCGGTAATTTTATTAAACGATTTCATGATTGAGAAACAAGACAGAATCGAACGCTATTTTGCCTACGGCAGGCACGCGGACGCCTTAATCTTTTATTTATGTCAGACTTACAGCAGTATACCCAAGAGAGTTATTCGAGATAATTCCAACATAATTCTCTTCAGGCAAGACGAAGCAAACCTCAAACATGTCTTCAATAACCACATTAGTGGTGACATGATTTTCGACGAGTTTCGTCGCATGTGTGGTGAGGTGCTCTGTTCCGTACGGATTCCTATTCATCGATAAAACTAAACCCTTGGATCGAAGGTATAGAAGAATGCTCGACTAACAACGACGTGTTTGCTGAAGGTTTTTGTTGACATTAACGTACGTCTAGGTTTTTGTTGACATTAACGTTTGTTGACTTAAACATTATCGTATAAAGTACTAAACCATCATGTCTACTAAAACCAAAAATAAGAGAAGCAAACCCCAGAAAGAGGTCGATCAGTACGAGGCTCTAAAAAAGCATCTGAAACAAAAATTTCAAAATACAAAACTGGAAAAGCAGACAGAATCTGAACATTTGCAAAAGATATTCAAACCAGTAGTTGATCCTATAATAGACCAGACTAAAATGCAGATGCTACAGGGAAGTGAGGCTTCGGCTCAGCGTCAACGACAAATCAAAGAACTGTTGGCTCTAGAGGCTGGACAGAAGAAACAAGAAAAATATCACGGGAAACGGTTATAGCATATTCAGAAGGCTTTGGAAGCGGCAACGGGCCGCGTGGATACTGAAGACGAGAATATAGACAGTGACGACGGTGAGATACAGTTTCACGCGGGTGCTAGGAGACGACTCTCCAGTTCCATGGGTGCATTACCTGACGCGCCCCCGGACATGTCACTTGCCCTCACGGCAGGGGCTCGTAGGAGACAAATGGAAGAGGCCTCTTTACTCGGCGATTCCACAGTCAGACTCGGTCCGCTAGCCACCAAGTATCCAAGCATGTTTGCCACTCGACTCTGACCGACCCCACATTTGGTATTCGATCCGACCCGGAGGCTAAACATTACATGATTGGTGCAATGGAGGTACAATTTCAAGACGACAACTTGATCATGGGAGGAAAAAAGTACGAAGGGATGGATCATTTGTGGCAATTGGTTATGCTGAAAAATCCTACTAAACCACCAGATGGAGATGCCAGCCTTATGAACTACCACGATATTCTGAAGAGGAGTAAAGGCATATATCACAACGACGACGACAGTACGAGAAGAGTAAAGTCCAGCGCCGGTTTCAAGTACACGACTTTTGTAAAACCTGTTTGGGGCAGACCTGCTGAGGTTGTAGGGAAAGGATACCGGTTCTATAGAGATCTGAATGACTTGTGCGAAAGACTGAAGCTCCTCAGAGCCTCTACAGAGGCTGGCAATAATTCTCTGGACGAAGAATTCGTGCACAGTTTCACAGAAATGCTGAGCAAAGCATTGCTGTCCGATGGAGAGTACCAAAAACTGATCGGTGAATTCGGTAGATGTTAACTAATGTATTAAACAAAAAATATGTCGATCATACTTTGCTCTGAAAAAAACTGACTTTTTGACCAGTTTTCCTTCCCCGTTGATATTGGAAGGCGCTCACGAATTAGCTCTAGTCAATCTGGAAACTTGTAACTCCATTCCTAACGTTATAGAGGATGTGACAGATTCTTTCACCTTCAGCACGGACAGCGGTAACATCTGGATTAAAATCATGGTACCAGAAGGTTGTTTTGAATTAGACGAAATTATAAACATCATTTACAAAAAATTCAAAAAGAGCAAGCATTGGGACGAGACTAATAACGTTTCCTACGTTCTACTAATGGCAACGTAAACACTCTAAAGTGTGAACTAACTATTACTGACAGGAGATATAAGGTTGATTTTTCTGAACCGTCCAGTATCGGAAAGATTTTTGGTATCGAAGCTAAGACTTACGAATTTGGGGAATACATCGGACCAAACACTGTCAACATAATAAATGTAAATAGCATACTGGTACAGTGCGACTTGGTTTCAGGTTCTTACGTGAACGGATAATTGCAACCAACCTGTTATTCGTTCTTTACTACTGTCCCTCCTGCCTACAAGATTGTTCAGTCCCCGCACAATTTGGTGTACCTACCCGTTACGAAAAATATTATTCACTCTATGCGCATGTGGCTTACAGATCAAGCCGATAGACCGCTTAACCTTCGAGGGGAATCTTTGAATATGAGGTTACATTTGCGAAAGAAGAAAAACTAAAAACAATTACTTAAATTTATGCCGCTCAAATTTATTAAACTGAAAGTAACTGCCAATGACCCACCGCCCTACGATCCACCACAGTCCACATTACCTGTAAAGGGAAATGAAACCTACCGACCGAGAAGGCGTCAATTCCTCAGTCCTGCTAACTTCGAATTCGCGAAGAGACTAATCCTCTCTCAGAATGGAAACGAACGAAAATTACCTAAACGTGACTGAGCCTTTTGTTGTTGACGAATCGGTAGTCGAATGTAGTTTTCACGAATATTCTCCGATAGTCGGGACGTACTTGCACCAGGCTAATTCGGAAATAAGAATCACGGTGCAAAATCAGGACCTTTTCACTCATCCTCACCAGAGTTACCTCCATGTTAAGGGATCTCTCCCTAAAAGCGCAGACGGCAGTTCTTATGCTGCCACGGATAAGATAACTGTGGTCAATAATGTCGTGGCTTTCCTTTTCTCTCACATACAGTATCAAATAGGCGACAAAACAGTAGATCAACTTAACTTTCCTAGGATCACAAGCAAGATGAAAGGAATTGTTAGTTATGGACCTGAAGACCAAGCCTAACTCGCCAACAGGGGTTGGTTTCTCGACAACAACAACGCTAGGTCAGCAGATCCTGACAGTAATGCCATTTTCAAGCACAAGCGAGACCTTTTCTTCAGTCATTCTCCCAGAGGCAGTTTTACATTCGCTGTACCCTTGTCTCACCTCCTCGGTTTCATGGAAGATTATACCAAGATTTTATACGGCATTCGTCAAACACTCATTTTGATGCGATCTGCGGATAACAACGCCATATTTATAGACACAGGGGTCGGTGCCGGCAAGATAGTTCTAGAGCACGTGAGCTGGTTTCTTCCTCACGTAACCCCCTCTGACGTACAGAAAAATAAGTTGTACAAGTTGATCGATTCGGGCACGAGCGTGCCATTGGCCTTTAGACATTGGCATTCCGATCAATTGGATCTGCCTACATCAACAACGGCCGCTTGGCGTCTTATTAGTACTAGTGCTACCAAACTACCTCGTTGGATCATCGTGGGTTTTCAAACAGACAGAGAGAACGACCAAAAAAAATACCCTGCTGTCTTTGACCACTGTAGTTTCAACGACGTTCACGTGACTTTAAATTCGGAACGTTATCCTTTTTTAGATCAAAATTCAAATTTTAGCCAAGACGATATTTCTCACGTCTATCAAATGATTGTTAGCTTCAGACGACAGTACTACGGCAGAGGATTGCTGTCGGCTGGGCACGCGTTCGAATTATCCACATTTAGCAAGAATTTTCCTTTAATTGTGATCGATGTAAGCAAACAAAATGAGCGGCTGAAGTCGGCGGTAATTGACGTACAGATAAAAATGAGATTTGAAGCTCAGGTACCGGCAAATACGAAAGCATGGGTTCTAATCATAAAGCGATCGCATAATGCACTTAAAATTAGACCGAAATAACGTTGAAGTTGCTATGTGACTTATTATTATTTTTTTCTTAAACTCGAGCCATGTATACAACCACCGGAGTGGCTTTGAGTGCCAACCAAAAGAAACGCATGTTACAGCAGATCAAGAAAGGAAAAACGGTACAACTTTGGCTTAGCAACTCTCAGTTGAACAGAGGCACCTCGAAATTACCAGTCACTCAAGCTCAACTCGGCCGAATTCATAAGGCACACATCACGGGGAAAGGTTTACATCTGAAACTTTCTCGTACACAACTGAAAAAGGGTGGAATTCTACCTGCGTTATTTTTGCTGGCGTTGGCAGTGCTGAGCTCAACCGCCGCAGGTACCGCATTGATCGCCAGAAGCGTCAATGCTGCAAAGAATAATTCTAGACAGTTACAAGATCTTAAGAGACACAATGCAGCGATGGAAGCTCTGGCACTCAGAAAAGGAACGGGAATAAAAAAAACATCGTAAAAAAAAAGAAGAAAATCTACCAACAGCAAAGCTCGTGGAGAAGGATTTTTCTGAAGTCGGGGTATCTTTAAACAGACCTATGACAAATGTGGATTTGAACAGATACGCCAAGAAACTCGGGATAACCAATTTCAGAGGTACATTTACTAAAGACTTGCTTCCACAATGACGTTGGGCAAACGGAGAGTGTGGAATAGTTAATTTGCAAGACTCGAGCGGAGGAGACGGTACACATTGGGTTGCATATTACAGTAAAGGCCCATCTTGTTCATATTTCTTAGATTCATTCGGTTTGAGTGCATCCTTAGAAGTTCAGAGATATCTCGGCAAACCTATAACTAATTACGTGAGAGTTCAAGAAACACACTAGGTTCTGTGCGGTCAATATTGTTTATTCGTTCTACGAGGATTGTCGAGAGGAGAGAATTTTTTTTCAAGTTATTCACATGCTGAAAAAGAGTCATGAAAGTCGATAAATTTGGAAATGTCAAGCGTCTCAGGTTTCCCTCTCCTCTTCCGTCACCCTCCATCATTGTGGTGGATAATTTCTTGAGTCGAGTGGGACCCAATCTGCCATTTGATGCAAAAATAAAAAAAATTGAAAATGTAGGACCTCCTCCGGCAAGCGACACTGATGCCCTAACTCTTGGCTACCTGAAAACGGACCTAGGACTGAGTTTAGATTGGGACGGGAATCTGCCTCAACAAAAAGATACGTGGATCCTCTAGTTGATAAGAAGCTGAGAAATCAATGCTACAGACGCACCTACTCGTTTCGAAGCAATCTAGAAACTAGGAATAACGTGAAATGGCTGGCCGACAATGGTTTGCAATACTACGTAGTAAGTCAACCAGGTCGAATAGTCAAAATCATTCTTGTTGCGGCTAGGATTAATAACGCATTTCAAGTATATTTTTCTAAAACTGGGAAAGCACCTGTTTCCATACGCAAACAGGTGGGGGAAACAGCCAGCGTAGCAAGCTACGAGGCAATGCCTTTAGAAATTCAAACTGGTCAGATATTGACAGCAGCAAACAAAAATGTAGCACCGGCCGGGCATCACCTGCTAGAAATTCATTGCGAAGTGGACGACTGAAGGAAAAGAAAACGCACCCAACATTACTTTTATTTTATTTATAAAGGAGACAATGGCCAAACCCGCAGTTTATGCTTTGAACCGCAGGGCAAATTTGAGTGTTAATTTCTCTGACTCCGATGAAGAAATTATAACTTTGAAATGTGGTTCTGCTCAAACCACTCTGAACTCGAAAGAGTTCGCCAATATCTACAACCAGAGTGAACAGGTAAATGTAGCAATCCACCGCCAGTGGAAATCAAGCATGCCAGCTGACAACAACGAAGATGCTCTCCTTGCCACCGTGCACCACTTCCAAACTCTCATGGAGCTGTTTATCAGCGACGCCACTAAAGCTGTTCTGATGCAGCAATTTAACGTTCTTTTAGAAACCGCTCTGGATTCGAAATTAAATGCCTTCCAAGTCGGAGGTGCCAAAAGAATACGTATCAAACACAACGGGCATAAGACTCTGTTAATATTGTACTTTTATAACAAAAGGAAAGTCCCCCAGACCTTAGTTCAACTAGACTATATTGAATGTACAGAATTGTTGAAAAGTCTTACTGAGATTCATGAAAACATCCACCAAAAACAAGACGACGAAAGCGACGTAGAAAATTGGACCAGAAAAGACACTACACTGTTTGTGTGTAGGAGGCTTATTTACTTTTGATTCAGCACTTGGTAAAAAGTGTCATTCTGAATACCTGAGTTGGATGCATATTCAGCCTTTCGTTTTATTAATTTTTCGTTTGCTTTGATTCCAATAGATGGCACTCTATGTTCAGTATAGAAATTGTTGCCCACAGCATTTCGTTCATTTTGTATGTTTCCATTCGAAGTCAATAGATGGAGCCAGTGGTATTTTCAGTGATATATGCACATTCAGCTTTTCGTTTTATTATTTTTTTGTTTGATTTGATTTGTGCCCAATAGATGGCGCTCTATGTTCAGTGATAGAAATTGTTGCTCACAGCATTCAGTTTGTTTTTGATTGTTATCGAAGTCAATAGATGGAGCCAGTGGTATTTTCAGGATATAAACCAGAAACTTCTTGCTTGCTTGTTAGAATGTATTATTTTTTTAGTCTTGTATGGAGTTTCGTATTTTCTTGAGATATGGCAAATAAAAAAAACCTTGTTTTACAGGAGCGCCCGCATCTCCAAAAATAGTGCACGTTAATTTTTTTATTCCCTTTCAAAACAAAGAGGATGCACGAGATCTACGAACAATAAACAAGAATATCTATCCATTGTGTAAAGTTCAAGTTTCTTACAAGAGCCATTCAGAAAAAAGAAAATGTAGGCCTAGATAAAATTTAATGTCAATCTAGCACAAAAATTGTTTTTCTCACCTGTGCAAGCTAGATTTTGGTATAAAAAATAAAAATAAAAGCTGCCCGCCCGCATGTTGTTTTTGGGTGATAAACTCCCGTAAAACAAGGTACTTTTTTTTTGCCCTATAGCTACATTCGTTTCATGAGGCCTCAAGTAGCGCTGAAGATTTTTGGCTTCTGGTGCAATTTTTGGCCTAAAATATCTGCGAGCTCGAAACAGTTTTGCCTTACTGAGAAACAATTTGATTTTACTGGTTAAATTAGTAGATTTCTGGCTACCTTAGGTGTCACTGGCAAACGTTGTGTTGCTTAGCTAGAGGTTTTTTAACTAAGGAGGAACTGCACCAGATACAGATGTGCTGTTTGTGGTGTTTTAAATGGCTTTGCAAAGGCACTTTTCGTTCAACAGAAAATTTAAGTTTGGAGTTCTGTTGAATGAAAAGTGCCTTTGCAAAGCCATTTAAAACGCTACAAACAGCACATCTGTATCTGCTGAGGTTCAGAAGTTATTGACCGCTGCCCCCCCCCCCCCCCAATGTCTGGTTTCACTGAAATATATCGCTTTGGCGTAGCTAAAATGTGGTGTGTTGTTTTTGGCATGGTGGGTTCGAAGCATATGAGAAATTAATCTTCGTGGATTAATTTTTACCCAAAATGCTTCCAAAAAAATCTTTATTAAAGGGGGAAAATAAACAGGTGTTTTTTGTGTTTGCATAAAAACTATTGCGTATTTATTAACTTATAGATAAGCTATTGCATATTTCATACTTACTTTTACAAGTGCCCATTGATGTGCGTCCATATTTTCAAGGTCATTTTGACAACCACTTCACGTCGACCAGAGACGTTCGGAATTTTTTTGGGAGGAAAACTGTCTTTCTGTCTCTGGTCGGGCATTGTTGGAAAGTGGAAACCACGCACGCCAATTCTCAAACCGAAGACTAAATTTGAGAATGGATTGAATTGCATGGTTTTTTTTTTAAGTTTATACACAAAACCGAAACAATTCTGTGCTGTACGTGTACGAGTACTATGAAATTAACTCACCGGGCCCCAGCAATAATTAGCATTAACGCCGGAAAGCTAACTTCTTTCCTTGCCACAGAAACAAAACGATAGAAAAACACACATGAAACAAATACCACGTAAGAAATCCATGTATTTCATTATAACAAAACAGTCTAGCCACTAATTTCATTATAAGTAGATACACGAACGGCCAACGAGGGATTCTGACTAACAGTTCATTCAGAGAAGGCAATAAGAGCGTTATTTGTCTAGGCTAGTAGAAAACATCGCTCTTATTGCGCGTTCTGCAAAATTAGTTAGTGGTAATGGGAGAGGGGCAAAAAGAAAGCTGTTGAAGTAACCGGTAAGCTGTCGTAGTAACCAGGGAGTAAAGTGACTCGAGAAGTATGAATGCGATTTACTCGTCAATTTTAAATTCCGGCCGACAGGTCATCACGAAGCAAGCAGAATAGTAAGTGCAATGAACCAATAATCGCAGATAAATGAATAATCGTATATAAATCAATAATCGTATATAAATCAATAATCGCAGATAAATGAATAATCGCAGACGAATAAATAATCGCAGACAAATCAACAATCGCAGACAAATAAATAATCACAGATAAATCAATAATCGCAGACGAATAAATAATCACAGACAAACTTGGTAATGGTGTACATTTTACTATTTAGACGGCGGCGATATTGTATAACGTGGTCTAGTCGAGTCAATGAGAACGAGCAGCATTAAATGGTTAGCGAGCTCTCGATAATGTTAATCGCATCGTAGGTCAAGAGTCACTAGTACTTACCGATTACAGAGTCAGCCTGAAAATGGCTCAATGTACTACAAGCTTTCTATCGATAGCAGGAAAACGGACATCCTTTGACGTCAATGCAACATTGCAGGCACACCATCATGCAGGAAACACGACAATGCTAGGAAAAACGCAACTTGGCCTGTTAGCAATTTATTCCATGCTTCATTTAACTTTTGCACCATAAATACCTTTTCTCATTGTATCACAATGCAATAACGGCATTGAGTCGAGCCAGAAATTTAATTGAACAGTTTGTCGTTATTTCATTTACTAGCAGGATATTCGTATAAAGAGCATCCTTCAGTAGTTTATGTATCGTTTCATGATCTGAGCGTTTGCAGTTGCCTTGGTTTTTTTTTTAATTTTCAAAATTTTATGTTTATAGCCGACGAAATGTACATGTTATAAAGCAGTTTCCCTCCTTTTTGAGCATTATTGAAAATTTTTTAAAGGAAAAATAAATCTAGTAAAGGGAGAATCAAAGCAGAATAGCTAGAGAGAGAGGCAGTACAACCGACCAGTAAAAAATAAATAACATTTTCATTCATGATGAGCACAGCCCCTAGGTAGGTATCGTCTACTTCGAAAAGGTTTTCGAAAAGGTTTCGTTGAAGGCAGACCCAGTATTGTAGTAGGTCTGTTTGGGGGCGGGGCTTCGATAACAATAGAAGACAATGGTTTTCATAGCCAGTTCGTCGTAGTACTAAAATGCATTTACTGGCGTTAGTTAACCTGTCCAGTATTAATGTTTATCTACTTCAAAGTACTTCTGTTATCTGTCTAATTGACTTAGCTCGCTACAACTAATCTAGATGGAAAGGTTTAAATGTGTTCTTTTCAGCAAGGTCAAAAAAATTAAGGTAACTTAGATAGGGTACGAGATATAGTCTTTTGAAGATATTCTAGTAACGTAAAAGTGGTGAAAATGCAAGTAATACAACGAAAATCGATATTTCACTTTAAAAAAACAGCTGTAGCGTCTACACTATTCATTTTTCCAGGAAATGTCATTCTTCGGAAGTTGTTTAAAGTGACGTTTTCTACAACTTTGCTTCACATTGTCCTTTTAAAATATTTGTATTTTCGGCAGTATTTGGAAAAAACCTGTTTTTTGGCGGCCATTTTCCAATATGGCGGCCAAATGCCCACGTGGACAAGTTATCACTCTAGTGCATTTTTATATTGGACAGGTTACCTACATGATCCACTTGAACGATTCTCCATACATGGAAATGGTCACAGAACCACCCTCAGCAACTAGATTATGTTACGTATTTTAAAAATGCTCACTCCAGCAATTGTGCCAAAATTGAACTACTTTTAACCTCAGATAAGCGAAGGAATTTTTTGTCAACATTATACTGTAAAGACTGCAACCCTGTGCATTCAGCATCTTTTAAGAGCTAGCTATCTAGTAGCACTTATCAAGATAGCAACGAAAAAATAAATGACGCAACGAGTTGAGAAGAAGAAGGAAGAAGAAAAAATGTGTTTTTTGATGAGTAAAAGAAAAAATCTCCTATTGCTATTAAAGTTTTGTCTTTCTAGTCAAAGGTTCATTTGTTTTCAAGATGTCAGACAGTACAAATGTGGCGCGTTTTAATGAGACGGCAATTAACAGACTAAGCGAATGCATTCATTCGTTTACTTCATCCATTATTAATCTTTTATTTGAGATGTTGGGGAATACATCTGGTTGACTACGGGAGCACATGCGTGACGAGAAGCTTGAAATGGAAGATTTAATCAAAGATAGTCTTACAGAAATCGCTATAGATCTCACCATGATAAGAGAAGACATACAAAAACTGTCACACAAGTTTACAAATTAGTTCTAGTGGTGATAATGAATTTCTCACCGGTGGCAGACAGATAACTGATGTAGGTCTGGCTAATCGCGCTAGTGATGTAACAACGGTTTCTTGGTGCAAACAAAACGGTCTTTTATTGAACAATCAGCGGAGTGCCTTTGACTCGAAAAACAAAACAATAAAAAATGTCTCACACCCCGTCGACCCTAATGACGCGGCTACGAAACAATATGTTGATCATGCAAACAATTCATTTGTATCGTTTAATTTCAAGAGCAGATGAACCAACCTTGGTTCCCATCTAGTATTTACAACAAATTTGTGATGACAAGACGGGCAAAATTGATAAGAATTTCGCTGTTTTGTGAGAAAGTGAACGTCGATTTAATGGTTAGAGTAACGTTTGGAACTAAACCATTTACGTTCCACAAACCTAATTATTTGAAATCAATGGAAGAAATTCCAAAGACAGACTCGTACATCGAACCCGGTCAAGGAATTGTTGTTTCTAACAGTACATATGTAACACAATATTTAAAAGATACAAAGGTGGATATTTTTTTCACTTTTATTAATTTTTATAACATGTTTTTTTTTATTGGTTCTTCTGGATCCCCTCCTCATTTTGTCTTCTCTTTCTACAAAGAACCAAAAAAAAAAGGGAATAGAACGATATTTTTTTGAATTTTTTTTAAAAACAAAGGCCCTGTTAAATTACCTTTCTAATGCCGTCACCCGTCCAACCAAATCTTCTAGTCTTCTGACTATTTGTGACACAATTGGAACACTAAAATAAGAAAAAAGAAATGGCGGTCAACGAGAAAAAAAGTTGTTTTTTTAAATTTTGTTGTCTTTTTTTTTAAACTTATGTCTCTTTTTCTCCAGTTTCTGGATCAATTTAAATGTAGTGCATCTATAAATTTAAAAAATCACGTGATTAGGAAAATGCTTTAAAACTGTTTGTGGAGACGAGGCAAAGTCATTTGTAGTTCGTCTTTCAACCAGGATGAGTCGACAGGTGCACTTCAGCGAGGGGAAAATGGCAGACCCCCCAAGAAGAAATCTTAATTTTTGCTAATGCAGACATTGAACAGACAGTTAACAACTTGGGAGACACTGTACAAAAATTATCAAATCAAACAATCTATGTTTGTAACGAAGCAATTAACGAAAACTCTGAAGAATATTATGGTGCATTAAGACGTTTAAAGGAACAATTGAACGAACGCTTAGACAGACAGGAAGACATTTTGAATGAACAAAAATACAACGTTGCAGCTTTTCGTGCAACCAACTACTTACAACCAGATCCCAACGAACACATGAATTATAACGTGAAAGGTCAATGCGTCGTTAATTTAGGAGCGACTCTAGCTGAAACCGATTCTGTTAAGGTAAAATACGTTCGCTCTAATTTTCTACCTTTAAATTCGAAACGTGACTGTTTTGATGCAGACCACACACGTATTGCTAACGTATCCGAGCCAAATGAAGACAGTGACGCATGCACCACACGTTATGCCGATGCTTTAAAAATAAAAAATTTACACACATTAAGTTTCACAAATACCACACCTGCATTAGCTAATAAACGCTGGAAAAATGATTACTTCACAACGAAGAAAATAGCAGTAGAAGAAGTTGGTTTTTTTTCAGAAGATCCCAGGACCAACTTCACCGTTAAATTGATACTAGGGGATCATGAAATGACTTTAGAGAAAGTAGCATTCGAACGTTTTGCTACTCTAAAGTTGAGGTAAGACATTGAAATACAACCAGGACAGAGAATTGAAGTTTCCAATGTCGAAGACATTCCGACATATTTCAGAAAACCAAATGGTTTTCATAGCATTGTAAAAGCTGATATTTACTATTCATTTGTGATGTAATAATTTTTTACACCTTTTATGTTATTAAATGGTAAAATAAAGAAATAAAACATATTTTAAAAAACGAAAATACAATGAGTACTCACTTTTGTTTGTCAATCTTCTTCGAACGGTCTTTTCTTGACTGTTATATCAGATGTGGAATGGTAAAATCTTTAGTCGTGGGAATGTCGTCTTAATCTTGATTTTTTAGTTCAACAACACTAAGAAAGGGCGAAGATGAATAATCTCCGAGATGACAACAGTAATCTTAGTTTTTGGGATGATGTTTAAGTTTCTAATTAAGGCACTGCCCTGTTTGTGAGAGCTGGAGACAAACAGGTTATTAACCGGGAAAAAAAATGGATCTTATTGCTTCGACAGTCACTCATAACATGACTTTCAAAAAACAATATTGCAAGCTCACATTCTTAAGAGATTACGACGTTCCTATATAAACAAAAATTTACAATGGACTTCACATACATCCTACAAAACATTCAACTCCAACCAGCTACCCAGCCTGCTTGCAAAATCGTGTAAGTTAATTTTTTTCAATTGATTTTATTTGTTTAAAAGAGGTGTAAAGACTAATTTGTCTCTTCCTCTCTCTCTTTCTTTCCATTCTTTCTCTTTATTTAAATAGTAAAAAAAAATGGATTCTATCGTACTACCAGTGATGAGCATTCCATTAAACGCCATCAACAATGTCTTTATTACTGTTGGTGTCTATGCTCAAATGATTATGATCCATTTGAGGGAATACAATAGAGTTTCATCTACATTTTTCCCATCCAAACACGGCACTCCATTCACAGTAGCACAATAGAAGATGCTAAAGGATAATTTCACCAACATCCAGACGCAGGTGGTTGAGGAAAAGGAACATTTGGAACTCGACGCCGGACAGATTTTGATATACTCCCTGAACGAAAATGGGAAGAAGTATGTCATTTTTTAACGTCAAGATGGGAAACAATTCAATTTGGCTGTTCCATCATTTGCATCCTTGAGTTCAGTGACCCCAGCAGTCGATGCTATGGTGATGAAAGTGAAACATGAGATGAAAAACAAAGCCTAATCAATGAGGGGAAAAAACATGCTGAAACACTTTATCGGGTGAGTCTATAATATTATTAATATTGTTTATTTTAATGAAATAATTCAGTTGCATTTGAGCTGTTGTAACAGCATGACCACTCTAGTGAGCGAGAGCTATGGAATAAGGTGCTTTGTTTCTAACAATTTGTTAGCCAGAGGTCAGACATTTACGACATTGACATTGTTTAGCGTTGAATACAACTTAGTGTCGCATGCAGAGTTTCAATTTGTTGGACATTTAAAGATTTATTTGCTTTTTAATTGTGAAACGACAAGGGAGAGGGTTTTGGATTTGTTAAAACTATGTGAAGTCTCCACTGACTTGTCTGTGAAAGCTATCACCACTGAAATTGAACGAAAACGATGGATTGGAAAAATGAGTCAGGAGGACCCTGAGATAATAGACTCATTGGACACCAACAAACTGAACTATTTGTTTTGAAGGGGGACTGGTTACGTGGTGTCATACATATTTATATGTTGATTTTATGTTTGATGCCTTTCTGTTTGAATATTCTGATAAGTTTCCATTTATTATGGCCTATTTGGAGTGGTATCGTAAAATGCATGTCGATTAATAGCAATATAAAATCTCGTTACATTGTTACGTGTTGTTGTTTTAAATGGAGTGGGTTGATTGTAGATTGCGTCTACCAGCTACTATGATCGTTGCAGGACAGCCTAATTCGGGAAAAACATAATTTGCGGTTGACCTTATTTTAAATAGTAGTGACTAAATTACTCCAAAACCTACTCAGTGCCTAGTAATATATGATATTTGGCAAAAAGCCTACGATCGTTTGAAACAGAATTGTGATATACCTTTAGTGTTCTCGCAAACAGTGGATCATGCAATGATAGAAGCTATTGACTGCAACCAAGCCACTATTGTTTTAATCGACGATATAATGTGTGACTTAACAAGTCAAAAATGCTTGATAACTGATATTTTTGTGAAATGTTTTCATCATAAAATTTTATATTGTATTTTACCGATTCAAAATATTTTCATAAAAATTTGAGAACCATTTCTGTCTGCTCGACTTACATTGTATTGATACAAAGTCCGCGTAATTTGTCACAAGTGAAATGTTTGGGGACGCAATTAGCTTGTGCCAATTTCTTGTGTGCGGTATAGTATAATGACGCAACTCGTAACCCAGTCACTCACTTGCTGTTAGACCTTCACGCAACGACGTAACGTTCTCTTCGCTACCGTAGTTGTATCTTATCTCAGCAACCAATTATGTATATAAAACAATGAAGAAGAACAAAGTGAAACAGTGCATACCTCTCCTCGAGCTGTTAGTACCGCATAAGGTTCACCGCTTCGTGAAAAAAACCCTACTCACTCAATGTCCTACTGTGCTTGATGTTTTAAATCGCTGCTGTCTGAACGTGTTACGAGGTAAAATACCTTTAAGTGTCAACCAAAAAATAGGTTAAGAAAATATAAAAGTATTTTAAAGTTGTTAGCTACGAAATGTGTGAGCAGGAAAAAAAAAGGAAAAACCCTAAATCAAAAAGGTGAAGGTTTTCTTGATGCATTGATCCCTCCAGTAATCAGTTTATTGGGTAGTATTTTTTCACGCTAACAATGTATAAAAAAATGATGTTAACTAACTATCCCGGCGTTAGGCCCTTTGAAAAACCTCTCAGTGATTTATACCAACAAATGAAAAGTATTTTAGAGCAAAATAATGTTGATGACCATCAGAAGGTTGTGTTGTATCAACAAATATTACAGCGCTACTTGAATTATCGTGAACAAGCTAAAATAAAGGAACCTTTACAATTCAGTTTTAGTAGCACTACCACTTTAAATCCGCCAACAACAACTTTAAAAACGGCTGCAACTTCTCAAACCACACCACAGCAGACTGAGACTAGCGATAGTGAAGATGGTGCATCGGCCAGAAAACCAAGCATCGACGAATTGGTAGAAACGGTTCCTATTAATTATAGATCGGTAGTAGCTGAACGTTTAGCAGAAGGTGACATTTCTTGGAACGAAAGGGGTGAGTTATTATTTCAAGGACAACCTATTAAAAATTCGAATGTCGCCGATTTAGTGCATGGCTTGTTCTCGCGCACAAAGCATGACCGTAGTTCCTAACAAACTACCAGGCTGGCAATCTCTTAATACTTTATTAGGTCGCGAAGAAGACAGTATACAAAACCAAAGAACCAGTTGAGAAAGATTTGGGGTGGTTTGATGATAGTCAATACTTCTGATTATGACGACTTTAAAAGAAAACTACTTCGACCCGAATTCTCCAAGGTCATTAGGGGATAAAGAGAGGTTGTATCGTGAAGCTAAAAAATATGGCTTTAGTAGAAAGCAGGCAGACGAATTCTTAAAATCTCAAGATGCTTATAATTGCATAAAGACATTAGACAAGTTTACGCAAATCCCTTTCATAGCTTATCGAAAAGATCAAATATGGCAGTCAGACCTCAATGACTTAAATGACCTCAATAACAATTTTCAATGCGTTTTGATTTCAATTGATGTGTTAACTAAATATCTCAGAGCTGTTCCTTTAAAAAACAAATCAGCAACTCCTATGGTTTCCGGTTTAAAGAAACTGTTCAAAGATAAAAAACCAGAGTACCTTTATTCCGATGAAGGCTCAGAGTACTGCTCAGCAGCTGTCAGAACGTTACTTCCCTCTTTTAATATTAAATGGTATCACACCTATAATCGCTCAATTAAAGCGGGAATAGCAGAAAGAACAATAAAAACGGTGAAAAGTCGTATATTTCGTTGGTTTACATATGCAGGTAGCTACAACTATGTAGATATCTTAGGTAAGATTGTAAATTCTTTCAATAATTCTATTCATCAGAGCATTAAGTTTAGACCTTCCAAAATTACAACTAGAAAAAAGGAACGCGAAGCTTATAAAAATTTGTGTGGTGGTGGCAATGATTTGAAGGTAGGTCAGTTAGTGAGCATACCAAAAATCAGACACGTCTTTACACCCGGGTACATTCCAAAGTGGACCAGGGAAACTTTTACAATAGCCAGTAAAATTAAAAATAATTGTTACAAAACACCTGTTTACACGATAAAGGACTACCAATCTGAACCCATAAAAGGGAATTTTTACAGTCAGGAACTGCAACCTATTGTAAAACTAGACAATGTTTACAGAATAGAACGTGTGTTGAGAAAAAAAAGTGGCAGGTGTGACTCATTTTTATGTTAAATGGGCAGGGTGGGGTTCGAAATTTAATAGTTGGGCGACATATCGTTCAAGATGGATTTACTTGATAATCTCTACGTGACACTTCCCTCTAATGGCAGTTTTGATGTCTATCCTGATAACACGTTGGCTCATTACAAAAATTATCTGCCAGAAATGCTTCATCTTTCAAACGAATACAAGGTTGCCTTAGTAGAGATGCAGTTTCCTTTAAGAATGGACTATAAACCGTTCGTAATGAGAGCTGGCAAGGACGATGTAATCTTAAATGTTTTAAATTTAGATATAATGACGCCTACAGCCATTGAATACAAACGAAAATGCACCAGCGGTAGTATCAGCTATGACACAACTAGTGACCTCGTAGAAGCGATAAATAGCAGAATTTAGGAGATCAAAATTTGAAGATTATAAAGGAAAGGAACATCCTTTTCATGATGCAGGTTACGAAAATAGAAAAAGACCTAAAATTAATTACAATAGCAGTATAAAACGTTACGTCATTCATAATGATGTAAGACCTACTACTAATCTGTACATTCGATTATTAATGGAAAAACGTATGGCTCACAGGTTAGGCTTTGAACCAAATCAATTGCCACTTTACCCCTATCGCGATGATGGAAGTCTCGCAACAATGGGGGGTGTTGTAATTGTTTTAAATAAAAGTATCTCTTATAAACTCGAGCTGAATTAACCGTTACAGCAGTTAATCCTTCGCCCCACGATAAAAACAACCTTCCAGATTATGTTTGGGTTTATACAAATCTAATAAATCCGAGACCTATTGGCAACAGTTACTCCCAATTGTTAAGAATAACTAACGTTATAGGAGAGTCAGGCACGAGTCAGTCCGTTATTTTTACTTCTCCCCATTATTATTCACTGTTACAACATAACGTGCAAACAATAGAAATTTTATTTTGCGACGCCTATGGGGATATAATGCTGTTCTCTTCACAAGGCCACACCATTGTCACTCTGAACATCAGACGGAAAAGTTCGTGAACGAAACAATGGCTTCCTGTTGCCCTTATGCAGCTCACTATCGAAGACAAGCAGGTGGTTTAAACATTATTCAGGAGCAAGATTCCAGGCTGGTCATGGCCTTGCTAACCTTTTTTCTAGTGTATCTAAATATGCTATGCCCTTCGTTCGTTCAGTCGGCAGCTATTTAGGACGCAAAGCTTTAGGAGCCGGAAGTAATATCGCACAAGATTTAATTGCCGGTAAAAAATTTAAACAGTCTGCAAAGGATAGATTACAGGAGACTGGTGAACAAATATTAGGCGATGTTAAGGCTAGGTTCAGTCAATCCGGTAGTGGACGCAAGAGAAGACGCAACTCTCCCAAGAGGAATACTAGTAAGAGACGACGAACAGTTACAGTAGCTAAGAAGAAGAAGAAAAATAAGAAAGTGGTTCAAGGTAGCATTTCTTAATAACGTTTTTCATTCATCCTACATCTTGTGAGTGTTTGAAATCAGAATTGGACTTATTTGAAGCTCCACCAACACAAGTGTCTATAGAATGCAATCAGTATGTCGAATAACGCCCTATTGCAACACCTAGTTCAACTATAGAATTTCAGATTCATGGAACAGCAGACTATTTCGACTTGGCGCAAACATGTATTTATTTAAAACTGAGAGTTGTAAGCGCTGCTGGAGAAGTTCTTACTGATGCATTGAGCGCTTTCATAACGCCTACTAACCTATTTCTACAATCTCTTTTTTCACAAGTGGACTGTTATTTCAACGGGAAGCTGATTTCTGGAGGCAGCGACACCTATTGATATAAAGCTTACCTGCAAACATTGCTCAGTTACTCTAATGCTGCTAAAGACTGTCAGTTGGGAGCTGCCATGTGGAATACTGTGGGTAACAGGAAAGCTGCTATCGCGAATTCTAAAAGTATAGAGTTAATGGGACAAATTCACACAGAAGCCTGCAACTTGTCGAAACTTTTATTGAGCAATATTAATGACAAGTTTCGTTTCGTTTTATCAAAGCCTGAATTTTCGCTCAAGTTGTCCAGCTGGTACTTTGAAACCAAAAATACAAATCGAAGCAACTGCTTTGTTTGTAAAAAAGGTTAGACACTCTCCATCCATTCGAGCATCTCATATGACAACACTACAATAAAATAGCGCAAAATATTCTTTTGTTCGTAGTGACATTAAAATCCAAGCTGTCTTTAGCGGAAAGACTTCAACATTTATTGACAACGTTTTTCAAGGATAGGTGCCGTCTTTTGTTTTGATTTGTTTTGTTGACAACGAAACGTACACGGGTGTTTATAAAAAAGATCCTTGGATATTTGAAAATCACGGTTTGAACTACTTATCACTCACTGTAGACGGGGAACAAACAGACAAACCGCTACAACCTGACTTCAGTTCCATGACCTACACCCGAGACTACATGAATTTATTTCACGGATTAGACACTTCATTTCAAAACGTAGGTAATGGCATCAAAATTACAGATTTTGCTACAAAACATTGTATGTTTGCTTACAATCTGACTCCGGATGGTTGTGCTGGAAATTCAAGCTCTCACGTTTCACTCAACAGACAAGGTGTTGTCAGAATAGAACTTAGATTTGATGCTGCTCTCGCAAAAGCGATTAACGTTTTGATTTATTACGAGATACCAAAGGTTTTAGAAGTTACTTTTGATTGTGAAGTTTTCCTGGAAGGATGACACGAAGCAGATCAATGACGTCTTGAGAAGTAGATGTCAAAATTTCCTGGGGACATACCCCGCAAACCACTTACCTGTTGTAATTAATAGAAAAGCATCATTTCTAGTCATCAACCATGACACGTGCAGTTCATCGGGAAGCCATTGGTCTGTCATTGGATTGCATAAAATGAAGAATGGAATGAAGACTTCTGAGTTTTTTGACTCTTTTGGCTACAACTTAGAAAATAATTACCACATTCTACAGTATTTGAGTGATTGAAATGGAAAGAAGATTTGGCGCAAAAAGTTTCAAATTCAATCCCTAACATCTTCAACCTGCGGTCATTATTGTATTTTTTACACAATTATGAGAACCAAGGGATTTACTACCGATTACATTGTTAACAAATTAAAGAAAACAGCTTTCTGTGAACATTATGTGTACAATTTTGTAAGATGTATTAATAAACTTAAGATGTAATTATACTCATTGTTTTTTTTTTCTTATTTTAGTATAATGCGATATTCAATCAAGTTTACAGTATTGGGGAGTGATGATGAAAGGATCAGTGACATGAAGAGAAGTTTGTTCCACGAACTGAAAATAATGACAAATCTCAGGATGCTTTACATAGCTCTTGAAAGTGTGTTACTGGGAACTGGTCACATGCTTAGAATTTTAATTGATTGCAAAGAGGAAAGGGTCAAACCTTTCATTGTTAGCATGAGGGAGTGCAATACTGATATTACAGAAGTGCTTGTGGAATACCTTAGCACGAAATATGTACAAGATGTCGTAAATTATATGACGAGAGTCGACCCACGTGCTCTCGAATACAAATGCAATTCGGATCCACTCTCCTTTGGTTTTAAACTAATACAGTTTTGCAAAAATTATCCATCGTTCAATAACCTTGCTCCGTTTATATTGGAAAACTTTGAATTGTACGATAGAATTAAAAAGTATCACGATATTTTCACACGTCACATTTATTAAGCTTGAAGCGGTGTAATAACAAGAAGTTAAAGATGGAATTGATAAAAGAACCAACACCTCTGTGGAGTGCAATGGCCATGAATGCTTTACAAGATGCAGAAGTTCAAGGTGTTTACCTCTATGGTTCTTCCAGTTTCTGTGGTAAAACGTTGTTGATTGAAATTATTCTCCCTTACATTTGCGAATTTGGATATGTGATGACAACTCCATCTCTTGAGGGAATAGAGCATTCACATTCATATGTCTACGTACCGGACTGCATTCCCAAATTATTATCATCCTGTTTATTAGGAATTTATCGTTTGGTTGACAACAGTCCATTCAACAGTGGAAAATGATTCACCCCCTTGAGGACATCTCCTTTGTCAAACGGTTTGTAATAATAGAAGCTACGTCTCCTCTCTTCCCATCACGTGATATGGTGACTTGCACGACTGACAAAGTGCATATATTTATATATATAAATATAGGATTACATCTAGAGCTGTCATGTTTTTCTTATCTTGTGTTTTTTAAGATGCCTGAAGGTTATGTGCGGTCGACTCCTCCCCATTTTTGCGAAGTAGACTCAATGCAAGAGAATGACTTAGGCATTGCTGTTGAGAAGTTGGAGCTGTGAGAATGTTTGTTTGTGAGGTTTGTGGTTTCCCGTTCACCAATCGAAACAACTTGCTACGCCATCTTCGTAACTATCATCAACCCGTTAGTAACACAACTTGCATCGTTTGCAATCGACGATATGAAACTGAACGTGCGCTCCATATCCACCAAACCAGAGTGCACATCCCACGACCTGTGGCTTCTAGAAATGTATGTCAGCAATGTAACGAGGGGTTTGCTTCTCGCGTGGAATTGAATAGACACAATCATCATCATCATGTTGTCCCAAGCAGAACAACTCCTCATGTCGACAATAGGATTGGTTCATTCAAGAAGGAGAAGAGTGCATTTCGTAACTATTTTGCAACATTTTCCTACACCATCCTGGACAGAGAAACTCATGTTCCAAATTTAGATTTGTTTTTATCTTACCTTCGTAACGAATTACATCTTCTTATTGAATTATTGTGTAGAAGCCATTGACAAATTAAGTTTGTGACGGCGTTAAGCTTGAATTGCATAAACCACCAGAAAGACTAATCAACATTTACTTGTGCACAAAACCTTACACGGTTTTACGGATTGACCAGATTGATGAAATATTGAAGGACGTTCACTTGGACCTGTTAAAGCGATTGGACAATTATCAGAGGGAAGGGTCTGGTTGGGTTTTATCCACAATACTCGCTTTAGACTTACATTTTGCAGCATATCGTCCTCTAGCAGGTGGTTGTTATAAGCCGTTGGAACCTTTTCTTGAACGTAAACAAGCATTAATTAATGTCAAATGTCATGATATGAGATATTTTGAATATTCTGTGTTAGCTGCCTTGCATCCCACACCATTTCAGGCTGAGCGTGTGAGCCATTATGTGCATCTGCTGGATACATTGCACATCGAAGGTATTTCTTACCCAGTTCCTTTAAATTACATTAAGAAATTTGAGATTTTGAATAACTTAACAATACACGTTTATGGTTATTCCGATAAAGAAGTTTACCCTCTATACATCATCGAGAGGAGGAGTGGTGAAATTGTCAGACTTTTATTGTTAAACGACAATCATTACTGCTTTATTAAAAAACTCAATCGCTTAATAAATGACTCTACATTCAGCAGATACACCTGCACATACTGTTTGTGCTCACATCGTGGTAGGACTGAATTGAAGCTGCAGGAAATGATGTGTCGAGAACATGAAGCGCAGCGAATTGTTATGCCCGAAATTGGCGATCATGTCATGACTTTGCCAATCAACTAAGTGTTCCATTTGTCATATTCGCCGATTTTGAATCAATCTTGACTCCAGTATTAGGATGCAAGCCTAATGATTGTGATTCATACACTTACGAATATAGCGAACATGAACCAGGCGCTTATTGTTATGTTATGGTTGACTGTTTAGGCCAAGTTATATCGAGTGAATTGTATCGAGGTTCCGATTGTGTATCTCACTTTCTCTTATCCATAGAGCAAGAATACGTAAAAACAAGAGCTTTGTTGAAAGATGTTAAACCTCTAATAATGAACGAATCAGATGCACTTCACTTTCAAAGCAATAATTTGTATCATATTTGTGAGGAAATTATTACCAACAAAGAGGTGAAGGTAAGGGACCATTGTCATCACAGCGGTCTTTACAGAGGTCCCGCACACGCTCATTGTATCATAGAATACAGATTTAAGAAGACATTGCTTGTATTCTTTCATAACTTAACCCATTATGATGGACATTTGTTTGAATCTCAACATTTGGCAAACCAAAGGTTAATGTCATTCCCGAAAATGTGCAACATTATATGGCTATTCAGATTGAGAATGTACTGTATTTAGATTCTTTTAAATATCTAGCGGCTTCTTTAGACAAATTAGTGTCATTATTAGAGGATGATCAACTCAACATTTTATAATCTGAATTTCCGCAACATTGGTCACTATTAAAACATAAAGGAATATTTCCCTACGAATATTTAGACTCTTATTCAAGGTTTGCAGAGAATGTTTTACCTCCGAAGGAAGCTTTTTTTTCTACTTTAAGAAATGAAGGGGTTAGTGACGAAGATTACGATTACGCATTAAATGTATGGAATACGATGAATTGTCAGACATTTGGTGAAAATTTTGACTTGTATTTGCGTTTAGAGTGTTTGTTATTAGCTTGCGTCTTTACAGATTTTAGAAAAACTTGTATGGAATGTTACAAACTTGATTCAGCTCATTATTAGAGCAGTCCGGGTCTAATGTTTTCTCCCACTTTAAAGATGACTAAAATACAGCTAGAGCTACTGACAGACATTGACCAACATCTGTTCATCGAGAAAGGGATATGCGGAGGCATTAGCATGGTTACGAAACGTTTTGCTCGTGCTAACAACCCTTTCTAGGTGAAAGTTATTCCCCCAATGACCTACTCTCTTACATTATCTATTTAAATGCGAATAACCCCTATGGTTGGAGTCTCAGTCAAATGTTGCCTTTTGGCAATTTTCATTAGTTGACTCCGAATCAAATTAGAGATTTAAACGTTAACACTATTGAAGATGATAACCAAACTGGTTTCATTCTAGAAGTAGATCTCGATTATCCGACTCATCTCCATGATCTACATTCTGATTATCCTCTTTGTCCTGAACCTTTGAACATTCGCTATGAACAATTATCACCTTATTGTCAACATTTGCATGAAATTCTAAACCTTTCACATACTTCAAGAAAGCTTACTTACCGAATTTGTATTCCAAAAGAAACTATGTCATCCATTATAGAGTTTTGAAGTATTACCTTTTGCAAGGAATGATACTGACAAAGATCCACCGTGTTTTGTCATTTTCGCAAAAGGCTTGGTTGAAACCCTATATTGAATTGAATACCGCAAAACGACAGGCCGCTACGAACCCTTTTCATAAAGACTTTTATAAAATCATGTTTAATGCACTGTATGGTAAGACGGTTGAGGACCTACGCAAACGTGTTAGCGTGAAAGTCGCAACTAGTGAGACTAAAGCCCGCAAGTTAACATCTAAACCAAATATGGAGAATTTTGTGATAATTGATAAAAATGTTGTGATTTTTACAATGAAGAAGACCAAAGTAGTTCTTAATAGACCAATCTATGTTGGTTTCAGCGTTTTCGATCTTAGCAAATACATAATGTACGACTTTCACTACGGAAACATCAAATCGTACGGTAACAACGCATCTCTCTTGTTTACAGATACAGATAGTCTTTGCTATCAAGTCTATACCGATAACATATATTCAGACATGTTGTTAAACCTAGACAGGTATGACACGAGCGATTATCCAGTAGACCATGTATTCTGTATTCTTTACAGAACAAAAAAGTACCAGGCATGTTTAAGGATGAAACGTCTTCTATCCCGATTGTTGAATTTTGTGGTCTCAAGGCCAAAATGTATTCTTTGTTATACGGTAATGTAACTAAACTTACCGCGAAGTGTATTAAACGTGTATTAAAGCAGGAAATAACGCACAACCATTACTTAGATGTATTGCGAGAGCAAAATGTTTATAGTTTTAAGATGAGTTTTATCAGAAGCAAAACTCATGTGATAAGGACTGAGGAACATAATAAAAGATGTTTAACTGCTTATGATGACAAAAGGTATCTATTAGATGATGGCATAACCACTCTCGCATATGGACATTATAGTATATGCATTAAATGAATTGTAATCCGGTAACGTGAGTCAGCATGTCACATTGTTTGTAGTGATATTGTTTTGTTTTGTAATAGACGATCTGTTATGAGTAAAAAAATGGCTTCTCTTTTTCTTAAACATATACAAGTACAGACTATAATATTGGACTAGTAACCTCGCCGACGATTTCATTTTTCCAACCGATCAGAGGAAAGGAAGGGACATTTTTTTTCTCCTTCTACATTAAACTCAATACCAATTCCCACCACACGAGGTCGTCTCCTTCCATTTCCTACCACCAACGGGAAGAGCGCTCAGAGCGAGTGGTCACGTGAACGGCTCTTGACCAATCAGAGAGCGAGTAGCCACTACATTATACCCACAACCGGAAGCTATCGTTCTTTCTGCTCCCATCCTTCGATCCCGAAGGTCTCCACGCCAAACTTAATAAAAAAAAGTGCAAGTCACTATAAAAATGTCATCATTGTACTAACACTAACCCAGTTCGTCGCCTCATCTGCGACATAAGAATTTGTATTGTGGAAGTAGTCGATCTGTCCTCAAGTAGCGCAATCCACACTACTAATATCATCGTACATCTTAGGCCAATAACAATGTAGTTCTATTAAATCACTAGTTCTTTGTGCTCCACGATGTCCGGCTGCTGGTGTTGAGTGGTAATCTCTGATACAATAGTTCCGTAGAAATTATGGTATACACATCTGTGCTAGATTATCCATCCGACCTTTAGAAGGGTCAACTAGCCGAATTCTATACAGAATTCCGTCATAGTCCTTGTAAAAGATATTTCTGTTACTTGAAGCGTTGATCAGATCCTCTATGACTGATCTTTAAAGTGTTTTATGATGTCGCCTAGGTATGGGTCGTTTCACTGTTCCGCCGCTAGGTGCTGTCGTGTCCAGTCAGGAATTTGTCTACCTAGCGCAGCGACTGATGTCTCTATACGAGAAAGTGCATCGGAAACCGCTAGAAGTCGACCCGACTTATGACACAATGTGCATTCGTATTCTCGCAGTTGAAGCAAGATTCTTTCGAGTTGGGGAGGAGGGATGAGGCACAATAAAGATAGCAAATTTCTAAATGATCCGTGGTCAGAAAAAACATCTTACCAAGTAAATAACAATGAAATGAATCGAAACAATGAATTATAGCCAAAATTTCCCTTGTTGTAGCAGTCTCTTTTCTTTCCGCCTCAGTGAGGGTTCGGGAAATGTAGGCGAGAGGGTAGTTTATTCCTCCATGGTAATGAGATAAACAGCCTCCGATTGCTACACCGCTTGCGTCTGTTTCTAGGAAAAAGGGTTTACAGACGTCAGGGTGCTTCAAGGTTGCAGCTTTTACCATAGCCTGCTTTAGTTGCTGGAACGCTGTTTCTTTGTCTGCGCCCCATATGAATCTACAGTATTTACTTGTGAGCTTAGACAAAACCTGTGACATCTCTGCGAATGAAGAGATATGCCTTCTACAGAAATTTACCATACCTAAGAAAGAACATACTTGTTTTGGTGTCTTAGGCGTAGGATACTGTTGCATAGCCTTTGTTTTATTACTATCAGGCTGTATCCCGTTTTCATCTAACACAATACCTAAGAATTTGACTTTCTTTCGAGCAAATTTGCATTTTTCAATGTTGAGTTTCAGTCCGGAACGAGCGACTAGTTCTAGAGCTCGATTCACATGACTGATGTGGGTTTTAAGATCTGGACTACTCAGGAGACAATCGTCAAGATAGACGGTACAATAGGCTCCTAGTACCTCAGCAAATATCTGCTGTGCGCAGATTTGGAAGTGAGCTGGCGCTGTCTTAAGGCCCATTGGTAGCCGGTTAAAAAAAATACGTCTTTGAATTTGCTGAGAAACACGTTTTAGGCTTAGCTGACTCAGCTATCCTAAGTTGGTAAAATCTAAACCTAAAGTCTAGACATGTAAAATACTTAGCGCCGTTTAGGTGCACCATGGTCTCTGTCACCATTGGCAGTGGTACACTTACACTTTCAACAACAGAATTGATGCCTCTTAAATCTACGACTACTCTATAACCAGTTGGCCTTCTCTTAATCATGAGACATGGTGATAACCATCCAGATTTTCCTTCTTTGATTACACCTGCTCTTTGCATTTTGTCAAGGTATTTATCTAATAATTCACATTGGTGGAAGGGAATCGATACATCTTGGAACTAACTGGCTGAGAATTCCCCGTATCTATAGAAACTTCTTATCCCTTATACATCCAAGATCAAAATGGTTTTTAGAAAATGAATCCTGATAAATTCTTAACATGTCTAGAAATTCCTCAGTTTCTTCCTAATTTAAATCAGGAAATGCAAACTTATGTTTCATTATATTCCATTCCACATCGAGCTCTTCTTTCGATTTAGGCTTGGAAGCGTCAGCTAGTACCCTAGCTGTCTCTTTCGATGAGCTTTCACTCTGTTTGGCTTGCAAATGAGAAATCTCGATGGGCTTTGCAGTTTGAGCTACCTCATTGGGACTTGTGGTTTGAGCTGTCTCTTTGGGAGTTGTGGTGGGTAAATTTGAGTTTACCGAATCTACAAAAGTTTCGTCCTCGTAATCTATGATAGCAGTTGTGTACGTTCCTAGGATTGTACCCGCTTTTTATTCTACATAGTAAGCATTAAAATTAATACACATTACTGGAATAATACCTGTGGAAGTTGTATTAACAAACTGTGAGCCAGACGTACACGAAATTTGCCGTTTTCGGGTTCGAATGCTCCTGTTTGGATTTCCGGATATGGAAAATGCAAAATTCCCGTAATTCTCGATTCACAATTTGGTGGAATTACCTCGTGTCGTACTAAAGAGACTGTGATATCTATGAGTTGTTGCTTAGGTGTACAATTCCATGTAGATTTAGGGTTATCACCTTCTTCGTCTGTAGCTACATTAAGCGTGGCTACGTAAATATGGTTAGGTCTGTAATTATCTCTATTTATTATTTCCTTATTTTGGTTATAAGCAACATGAGCTAATTCTGGTGATGCTGACATTTGGAATTTGAAATCACCAATGCTTAAAACATTATCAGGGCAGTTTATTGCTAATACATCTGAATTGTTAGACAGAAAATCGTATCCTAATAACACTGAAATATTACCAAAAGAACCATCAGGTACAATAACAAATTCCTGATTTTCTGAAAATTCACGTTTCTCTACAGTAGTTACTATTTTCCTATCCGTTTAAATTTGTCTGTTTGTGACATTAAGTAAACTTACCAGCGTTGGCATCGTAAGCATAGTACACTTTACACTGAAATTTCTAAGCATACGTTGTGCTGCTGTGCTAGTAATTAGCGAAAGCGATGAACCAGTGTCTAATAAACATATCTCTGGTCTAATTTCAACATCAAAGACTAAGTGTGGACGAGAATATCTAACGTTAGGTGTATTTAGAACTGTATTTACGTGAACACTGTCAGCGTTAGTCTCCGTTTGCTCTGAGTCAAGCGACGCTTCATGTGTCAACCTCGGATGCTAGATGGTGCTGCGTGTACCATCAGTTGCCAGTTTGAGCTGGAATGCTCGGAAGCAAGTTTTCTCACTCGCTCAGCGATTGGTGTTTCGCTGCTGAGAGATTTTGCTTGCCGATGCTTTTGCTGCCCTAAAACATTAAACAAATAGTAGGTTCGTTGTCCCCTATAACTGTTGGAATTCGAAGTTTCCAATCTTTCTGCGCTGTGTGCGAGATGCCCATAGAATTACCTGAAAGCATTTTAACTCTGTCTTTATAAAATGCTCATGTGTTTAAAATTGAACTGTGCATTCACCGTCTAATAAAGCAATAACTATTGGTTTATTAGTATCTATAGGATTTAACCCAGTGTGAAAGTTAGTGGAATCCAATCCATCCTCAAATAACGTTACTATTACTGAATCACAAGTCATGCTGTACTTATCGTTAACCGTTTTTAAAGCATCTGTGAATTCATTTACGAGATTTCGATTACCCTGTACCGATCTTACAACATATTTTGAAGGAACTTTACCAAAATATGACCCTAAACGTGGTAACGCTAATGTACGATCTGGTAAAGCAAGTTTCTGTTGATGCCATTCTGCATCGGAATACAGTTTTAGCATTAATTTGTTCGCTACGTCATTCGAAAACAAAGGAATACACTTCGCCTTCAACATGTACTATTTATTTCATTATTTTGGTTAACAGGTGTTTGAACTTGAACTGAGCTGACGTGTGGGGTCTGATCGTCACTGCTCTGTTCTAACTGAGTGTTTATTTGACCTGTATCCCTGTCGATATTCAGGCTATTAGCTCGTTTTTTGAACTATTATCATATTGATTGGAATTGTTACCCTGCTCTATGTATGTAGCCTGTTATTATTTTGCCTTTGCTGATTTTGATTTTGATTTTGTCTACCGTTGTTATTATTATTGCCATTATTTTGGTTTTGTTGGCCACCCGTGTTGTTGTAACCGTTATTAGTTTGAAATGCATATTGGTTGTTGTTCTTCTTATTAAACTGTAATGAGTCCCTGTTTCAAATCCTGAAAAATAGTTTCTGCGTTTTCCACGGTTATGTCCCCTGAGTCTGTTACCTCCACGACCGCCTCTGCCTCTGTTATTATTATTATTTTTGGGTGGGTTGTTGGGAGTGCCCCAACGTTCTTCGTTATGTTGCCTACAACTTTGTAAATTTTCGTTTTTGGTTGGGCATTCATTTTTGAAATGCCCGCGACATAAACAGCGATAGCACTGTTTAGTGGAGGGTAGTTTAGGGTTAACAGCACTAACCTTAGCCTCATTTAGTTTTGATTTAGCATTATACTGTTTACTTATCCCTTTTACTAACGAGTTTGTCTTGTCAAGCATTGTGCTGAAAGCAAGGTTATTTACTTCACGTTTGAAGTTTATTTGCTGCAGCTTCGGCTGACTGAGCAGAGTTTGAACTAGTGTTGTTACCTTGATAACCTGCCAAAACTGAACGCTTGTAAATAGCTGCATTGTACATGTTACGAAATGAAGTGTGCATTTGTGAAGTGATGTGCGCTTCGATTTCTGGTGGCATTGCGTGAAGGAAGGTTAAACACATTCCTTCGTCCTTAGCTATTTGTTTAAATTCCATCTCAGCTGGGGTATCTGTATGTTTAATTCTCCAAAGCTTTGAAGCCATTTTCTCTAGCCTAGCTGAAAATGCTTCGATAAATTCACCTTCGTTTAAACGAGTGATATGAAATAAATATGGGGTAATAACTTCACCTCCGCATCCAAATCTGTCGATTAAAATTTCCTTAAATGCTAACCAACTTTGGGATTTAGCAATGTGGGGATTCATAGCTAGGTAAATCGCTACTTCTCCCATGCATTTGCTGCATGCAACTGAAATCAGCTCGTTATCTTTTAATGTAGGGTCAAGGGTGTGTAAATTTTCTACCATTAATGAAAATGTGAAAATATCTAGTGAATCATCACCTGAAAAAGGCAAAATTGCTTTTTTCTATGCACGTAGTTCTTCTGAAAGCCTAGATTTTTCCTGAGGATCTCTATTTTGAATAACTTGGAATGACTCAGCTATAGTTTTTAACACTTCGAGTTGACTTTCACTTGCTAGCCTAGCGTTTTCATTATATTCTTGCAATTATGTGCCAAAGTATGGTCTAAAATTCTTTGAACCAAATGTCCGTCTACACTGTTTGACTGCTGTCCATTACACTGATTTGGTGAGGCATTTAACGGCGTATGATTATCCGGTGGAATTTGGGAATTTAATACTATATTTGGGGTGAGTGGAACTTGAGACTGATTGTGTGATTGAGTATTTAACGGTGTTTGTACGTTAACTGGCATTTGAGCATTACTTTGCATTTGGGAATGCGATGGCACATGAGGGTTTAGTGGTGCTGTTAGATTTAATGGGATGTTTGAATTTAACGGCATATTTGGAAACCTGAGAATTGGGTGGGTATTGCGTGATACACGATTGTCGTGAAGGGATCTAGAGCGCATTCTACCCCTAGAGTTACCTCTATTTTGATTTGACCTGTTTGTTGAACGAGACTGAACTCGTCTAAGTGGTGGTACATTTAACGCATACTTTACGTCATCTATGGTATCAATGGTATGGTCTGATTCTGAATCAGATTCATATGGAGTGATGTTTGTATTATCCAGATTTGGGGTGCTGACTGAACCGTCAGTAAATTCTACAAAATCGAGGCGATTTGAGGGTTTTGTAATTGGTCTACCCTTTGAAGAAACCTGCCCAGTGCCTCTAGCACGATTTTGTCTAGTTCTAGGCATGATTTAATGCTATATTTTAACCTAATATTTAGTTATACACCTTACTTAACTCAATATTTCAACTAGTATCCACAAAAAAATCACTGCAATTTGCAACTCAAAACACTGAAAATCACTTTAAATATGGAAAATAATAAGCTTATATAGCAGGGCAATAATGTGGTATAGATCATGAAACACTACCAAAATAATTTTTTTCTATAATGGAAAATAAAGTAGGTTAAATAACACTTGATTTAGGCCTACAAATTGCCAAAAATCACCAAAATGTCCAATTTCTGGTTAAAAAAGATTATATGGTGCCTTTAAATGCTGTTTTTGTTTAAACACACATAATATGCATCACTGAAAATACTTTGCAATAGCCAATATGCCAATATGTTATTTACCACAAAATAACCATTAAAATCCAACAAAATCAACAATGTTGTTTTCCAACAAAGTTTGTAAACGCTATGCCTTGTGAAGGTAGGCTACTACATTTTCCCGCAATCTCAGTGCAAAACTGTTTGTGAACAACTAGCAATCTTTACTTGCCTTCGAAAATTTATTTTCGAACTGAATTTCAAGTTTAAACACTATAAAATGCCATTATTTCAAAATAAATTAGTCCAAATACAACTGAGTGCTTTGAAAAATTCTACTATTTATGTCTCCGGAAAATTTTAGGTAATAGAATCACACTTATGAAACCATTGTAATGATCTATTATAGTTAGCAATTGTCCCAAAATAAACCATTATTGTCAGGATGGATCAGTTGTATTCAACCTAAATATAACACATAAATAGGACACTTGAAAATGGATTTTGAAAATGGAGGCATAATGATAAGCAATAAATCAATAATAATCTGGGCCTTTAATCGACTCTCCGTTGTACAAAATATGGAAGACACTGGTCAATAATCGAGTTATTATGATAGTAATTCGAGATCGGTTTGATTACATTAAATCAACAACAGTTGGCGATTGGCATTCTTACTACGATTGCATTTGGATAAGAAAGGATCGTTAATAATGATTGGCCTTAAAGAATTTAGCACTTGGCTAACTATTAAGCACAACAATCGTGGTTATGATATGGAAATGATACTTAGCTCCCATGAAGCTCGGCTGTAGCTGACGCTTGGTCACTCTGCTTCCCGTCTCCCGGCTCTGTGCATCGGATGCACGGCATGGCTGGAAACGTCCGTGAATAGAAGGGCTTAGAGAATGGTGGCAACGTGTAAAGTTGTAAACCTTTAAAAGTCGACTGATAAAGCCAAATTCTTGAAGTCTGCTTAAATACTAGTGTGTTATTGCCTAGCAATCTATTTGATTGATTAGAGTGCTCTATAGAAATTGCGTGTCTTGACAATTTAGGTCCTAACTACAAATTAGTGACCGGTCTGCTTGTCAATCATTGTATTGTCGCTTTCGAGGTGCATCAGCTGATTCTCTGTATTGTACGCTTGAGTAGCTCGCTGACTTAATGACCTGTCACCTGCACACTTTCGTGCAATAGCTTAATTGTTGCGATTAGGATCATGATCGTTCATGGATGACGATCCAAACTAATTGGAATTCCTTCCGGAAATTCTATGCTTTGCTGATCGTGTCGTAAATAATGCCATCTCCTCAACTTAACAAGAGCTGTAATTATGCTAGTCCAATTTGCAAAGGAATGTACACAATTCCGGTTTCTTTTAAAAGGGCCCTTTCTGTATATTAGTCACTGGAGCCATTTTTAGTCTAGCATGAGTAATATTTGATTCACGCATTTAATAAATGTATGATATCATGAGTCCATGAAAAGTTCCGTAGGAACGATGAGTAACACACTTCTAATTAGGGTGGTGTCCTAGCATTTGACCGATGACAGAGACTCGCCTCGACCACCATTGGAACTAAACAATGAAAACCTTCAATTTCAAAAGCTAGATGGCGCCAGTAATTTGTGCTTTTTAAAACTTCAGTATCATTTACAGCTTGTTTGTGGGCTCTCAATGTTATTCAAAAATTCTTATTTAAAGTATTCTTTGGAATTCTCAGACGAATAAAATTTATTAAGCTATATTCTAAACTATTTTCCGTATTATTTTAAACCAATCACGAAGCAGTTTGGTTAAAACGAACGCCATGACATGTGTTATGTAATGTGCCACTCGTGCTTCAACTAAAAAAGTGAAATCTTCCAAGTCAACTGCCAGAAAGGGACAGACGAGGAAATTCAACTTTATAAACAACAAGAAAGTAGTTTGATAATATGGCAAAAAATGTTTGCTCACTTGGTGCAATTATTTTGTTGGTGGTCCGTGTTCATACTGGAGATAAGCCCTAAACAGTAAAATGTGTGGTAAGGCATATCTACGATTATCTGTTGCACATTTTAAGTCGAAAGACAGGAAGCTGATTATATCTAAAGTGTGACACGTCGTACTATGATTTGTGAGATTTTCTGCTGCATTTTCTACATTCTACGACAAAACAGTGAGAAACTGTTTAAATGTGGAAACCGTAGTAAAGCCTTTTAACTGAAGCTCATGTTTAGTTGCGTTTGGGGGCGAGAAGTGTCTTAATGTTTTTGTGACGAGAAGCCTATTAAAAACATAGTATGGGGTACTGCAATGTCTGGTGACTTTCGTACTGTCTGGTGTCTGGTGACTTTCGTACTTTGCCCCTAGGCCGTTTTACCCCCAGGAGGGCAGTTTTTTTGTGCCTCCCCATTCGGGAATACTCCCCGATGGGAAACCAAGGGGATCTGGGGCCGTAGCCTCGACTTGATCGCTTTTGGCACAAAAAGTAAGATACAACGTCGAATACTGTTTGAAAAGACCTCATAGTGTGAGTCCCGAACAAAACGTAAAGCGGCCATTTTTAAGAGCTTTGGGGATCGAGGTTACGGTACTTCCGGTACAACGGTACTTTGGCTACAACACTTCGTTGCAAGTGAATACGGTACTGCTTGCCTCTACTTATAAAATTAAATATTTCTTTGATATGTAACGCACGCAATGATAAACTATCAAATTATTACAGTTGTTCGCTGCATAAATAGATATCCACGACATTTATTTGTGTAGAATTACTTGAGCTGCTATTCGCTTCCAATGGCATTCACGTCTATTTTTTGAATACACTGCGATTAGTCATGCGCAGAGTCGTCAAGAGCTTCTGAAGGAGAGACGGGAATAATGAACAAAGGACCATTGGAATCATAAATCCCAGTTTTCAAAGGTTCTTTTTTTCCGAAATTAATAGCTTTAATCAACGTTTTCTAACCATTAGATGATTAATTTTTCATAACCACGGTTCACCGACATAAATAACGATAATAATAATAATAAATAAATATTTCGAAGTAATTCGGACGATTATTTTCATGCTATTTACATGAAAGTGCTGCCCATGGAGGAAATCACAGTAGATATTGGTCTCCCTTCACCGCCGATCAAAATTGGCTTGTTTTAACTTTGAACTTTAAAAATTTCCAAAACGTAACATTTAATTTTAATAAATGGGAACGGTTTCAGGGTCCATGCCCTACCGTCTCCTTTCCGGACTCTTCATAATGGACTAAACCATATTATTATTAATAAACAAAAAACGGAAACGTTAAATGTTAAGAGTAAGGGTCTAAAAGTCAAAACCTACAAGGAACACGGACAAGCTTTGACAGTCAGGGTCTAGGTGTAAAATTTTGTCAGTAAGAGGCTGGT
>JAHWFP010175487.1:6271-52336 GCA_023313725.1 Lithobius niger
GGGGGGGGGGGGGGTAGGAAATTAAAAAAAAATTGAACGAGTATGAATAATTATATTTCCATTTACCAGCACGAAAACATCCACTACCTGTAAATTTTTGCATTCAGTCCTTGGAGGAATTAGACTCTTTAGATCTGCCCAGCTTGGAAAGCACAAGCACAGCGCAGACCCTGCAAAAATGGTGTTACAGCGTTAGCCAGCCATATCTGTTCCTCCAGTCTCCGGCCAGACCACATCACCACTATTACCCGCTCATCCTTCGCTTTGAAGACACCATCCTTCGCTCATGAAGGATCCTTCGTTTTTCCTTCCTTTGTTTTCATCCTTCGCCTGGACTCGTCTGAAGAAAAAAGATCCTTCATTGAACCCATCCTTTGTTGAAATAGGATCCTTCACTTCGAAAGATCATCAGCGTAACGGACCTTATCTCGTCGTATCTCGGCTACCTCTAGGACTCGACGCTAACCCACCTGTCATCCTTTGTTTTCACTCTTCGTTTTGAACGTCGTAATGAATCGGCTGAATGCAACTGGAAAATTTTATGCCGACTTGAATCAATCCTGTGACTGGTGGGAAATCCCGTTTTCACCGTCAAGCCTGCTGTCCTGTGCCAACCGTTACTGCAGCCCTGCGAGCCCTCACCCGTCGTTGCCCACCACCCCCAGCCGTGCTTTGTCATTTTTTCCGGGGTGCCTCCCATCGTTGCCGCCTTTAGGCCGACTCTGACCGTCCATCACAGACTGCCGCCTCTCGTCCATCGTCAAAAACGCTGCTTCTCCCCTCAATTGAATCGTTGTCTCTCTCAATCTGCTGTTTTGCACGCTTCTCGGCACGACAGGAAAACCACCGGGATGCCACTTGTTTTCTCGTCTCGTCTCTTGTTAGCCATGCTCATCGTCTGCATCTCTCTTGACCTGCTGTGCTTCACCAACCAGCTTTGCAGCCTCACGCCTTCATCCTCTTCTGCCTGCTGACTCTCTACAACTTCTTTGATAGCTCTGCTAACCTTCTCCCGTCGCTGCATGCTGTTCCTCGCCCATCATGGTTGCAGCCATTTCGGGTCAACATCCTTTTTTATGCCTGCTGTCCCTCAACAACGTCTTTGGTGACTCTGCTAACCTACCCTCATCACTGCCTGCTGTACCTCGTCAACATCGTGGCAGCTCTTTTAGATTGCGTCCTTTGACCTACTGTCATTCCGCCCTCAATTATAGCAGCATCATCTGCCTGCCGTACCTCTACCACCAGCCCTGACAGCTCTACTAACCTTCTCTTGTAGCTGTCTGCTGTCCCTCGCCTGTCATCATTGTTTGCTCTTTCTGACCGGCAATCTTTTCAACCTTAGGTTCCTTGCCAGCCATCTTTGCAGCCTGCTGTCCCGCTACTTCTTTCCTCGACAGCTCTGCTGACCTAATCTACCGCTGCCTGCTGTCACTGCCATTCTTCTTCGCCGTCCTTCCGAAACTGCGTTCTTCTCAGGCTGCTGCCCATCGTCATGGGGCAAGGTAGCCTAATGGTTAGTATGACCATTTCATGTGCAAGAGGTCCCTGGTTCGATTCTGACCTCAGCCACCCCTGGCATTTTCGGGAAGAGAAAGGCCCTGTGATGCCTCGTGCTCATGTCGATTGATGCATGTAAAAGATCCTAGAAATTTCCGATTGGAATTACCTAGCAAAATTGTCCCTCTCTCCTTCTGGCACCATGGCTTCAGCTGGGACCGAGGCAAAACTACAGCTGTCCATCGTCAGCCAGAATCTGAACATCTCACCTATCGCCTTAAAAAATAAGTATAAGTCTGCTGTCCTCTGCTTACCTTCGCCATCCGCTGCCAACTGTCCCTCAACAACCATCGTTGCAGCTCCTTCGGACCTCTTCGTCCTTCGCTGCCTGCTGTCCTTCGCCGCCATTCAGCACAGTATCCGGACCTTCGTCGATATTCATTGCAGCTCCAAGGAATCTTCGTCACCTTTGTCCTTTGTTGCCGACTGTCCTTCACTGACATTCATTGCCGCTCCTTTGGACCTCCCTTCTTGAGTCACTACCATGAAATCGAGCGGAAAAGTAGATAGCTGGCTAACGCCGTAACACCATTTATGGAGGGTCTGGTGACTGTACTGGCACATCCCCATATGGGTTGCCGAGCTGGGCGGATCTAAGGAGTTTAATTCCTCCAAGGTAATAGCATTACAGGAACTGAATGCAAAAATTTACAGGTAGTGTAGATTTTCAGTAAGGCAACAGAAACCAATTTTGACTCCCCAGGAAAATTGGGCTTTATTTAATGTGCAATGTCGAAATTTAATTTTTATTTTTTTATTTTGTTTTAAACTTCCTAAATTAACTCGTAACTGTCCGCATTTGGGATTTGGAAATTGTTGAAGCTCACTGGGATTTTAAGTTTGTTGGCTTGCTGCAGATGCGCTTCGGTATCGTTCGTTTTAAGTAATATTGATATTGATAATGATACCAACCTCTCGTTATATGACTGATGACTGCTGGTCCATTGGCTGGGGAAGAGGCCACCACAAATATGGCAATGAGAAGATGCTCCTAAGTCCCCCCCCCCCCCCGGGGACACCTTTGGGTTGAAAGAAACTTCTGTGTGTTAGATTGGTTTATAATAGATTTTCTTGTTTTCCTACGATTGTTAAAGCAAGGTCTACCATGAAAACATATCCTTAACCCAGATGACTTATTACATGCGCCTAACTATTTAGCACGGAAATCGCTTGAAAAGCTGAAACACAGTTCATTCTGGACCATCCGCCGACGAGCCAATGATGTAAACGCCACCAACGTTGACCCTTTCGTGCCTACCGAAAGAATGGACAATGCGCAATGCCAGCTTTATGAAGAGTCCCGTGGACGCACAGCAAGCTCAGCCAGTGGTCAGCATCCCTGACTAAACACCAAAAGAACGCTGGTTCGAATCGCTTAACCGACCGATGGACCTTTATGGGACCAAAGCAGCTGTCAACCTTGGTTTCTAGTCAAGGTTGCTTGCCTTACTCGGGCTTGAAAAAATGGCACTTGAAAAAAATGTATCTAGTTTAGATAAGTTCAGGTTGCTACAACATTGCCAGTTTTTGCATATAGTTTGTTCCACATTATGTTTTCAGGAAACTTACTGTATGACGCCACGTTTCTTAGCACTATGAGTGCAAAAACATGTCGCTCGCTATCACACGTGTGATTCTACACAGTTACTGTTAGGAGTCTACAAATGGGATGTTGATGTGTTTTTGTTCTCGTGGTGGAAAGAAACATGGTGTCATACAGTCAGTTTCCTGCAAACATAATGTGGAACAAACTATAAACTAGGGATGGGTCGGTTTTATTTATTGACTTCGGTTCCGGTTTCGGTTTTCACGCACACATAACCGTGGTTTCGGTGTCGGTTTTTGCCACCATCCACCCAAACCAGCTATTTCTAGTTTGTTTTCTTGTAACATTAGTATTACTAGCTTTTAATTCACTCCTGCTTTCAGTATAGGCCTAGCTGTAGCACCATTTTCCTCTACTATTTTCTTTTTAATGACTGTCATTTATACGTACAAAATGATAATTATTAAAAAAAAATAAGAAAAACGATCTATTTTTGATTTTTCGAACACCGTACGAAAAACCGACACAAAATCCGAATCGGTTTCGGTTAAAACCGAAAATTCGGTTTCGGTTACCGACCCATCCCTACTATAAACATGCCCGTAATGGTGATTAGGCCTGGCACGCTTGGGCGGAAAGCTGATGCTAGATGACGATTACGTCACCATAGTAACCAAAGATTAATCGGGCGCTGCTGGGTAGTCGAATCATGCCTCACGTAACTATCAGGTACGTCGTATTTGTTCAGACCTACTAAATGCAATTCTTTCATACTTTTGTTATGTGGCGGAGGTCAGGAAGCCAGACAATTCGATCAGGGACGTAAAGGTCTGGGTAAACCCAAACCTTTACGTCCCTGATTCGATATAAAAATAAAAGCTGACAGTTTAATCTGAAAAAATAACGGGTGCTCGTTTTGACTGTGTTAAAGGCGCCGGTTCACCATTTCGATAGCGTAGCCCAATTCTAAACACAGCATCCACGTTCCACATTCTCCGTCATCCAATAGGCTGGTGTAGATCACGTGATCTCGTGTTAGTTATGAAAATTCGCGGCGCTGCTGCGTAGTGTTGTTCCTTTTTTTTTTTTTAATTTACCCCTATTTTTTTTTATATTGCTCGAAGATTCTACGGTGCTGCATCTAGGAGTTGAAAAGGTGAAAAGGCACCTTTAAGGGGGCTTAATTGGCTGATGGCTCCCATTTACTGGCCTCTGATTGGTTAATTGCCGTTAGAAATTAATGAAGGTATAGCCAATGAGCGAGAAAATTTATGTTGCGATTTGTTGCTCAAATCCTAACCTGGAGTATATAGCCTAGTTCTGGACAGGCTGAAAAGCTCGTGACCGTTCAAACCTCAGATGGACATTGAGTTCCATTTGTGCGAATTTTTGTTGTGCATAAATTTATCAATCCTTACCTAAACCGATTTTTCATAAGTTGGTTTTCACGGCATGAGAGCGCAGTCAGCTAATCGGTTGGTGTATAGATTGCAGGATCGAGTTTTGGCACTGGTTGAATTTTAGTTTTCTGTACAGACGAAACGGATGGGAAGACTACAACAACGACTTTCTCCGTCCGCTAGTCCGTCGCCTTTTTCAACTCCGGAATGGTATAGACCACATAGAGACAAATAGTTTTCACCATTAGATTCAGCATCCAAACATTAGTTTAAAAAACAGGGCAAATAGTAACATTGTTGCTTTTTTTTTTATAGCTAATAGGCTTCCTCGGCGTAACTCAATGAATAATAACATTTGATCGTCGCATTTAACCACTATAGGAAGATATGCGACCGTGAACACGAAGGACTAGGTTAACGACACACTTTAGCTTCATTTAAAATAGTTTTGACACCGTGTTGCGTTAATGAAGAGGCCTGCTCTCGAACCTAATCCTCCATTCGCTGTTTCGTACGCAACTAAAGTGGCAGGTAACCGTAATACATGTTTCGCAGCGTAAAGGATTGGACAAAAAACGTTTTTTGGGCCTAACAAATCCCCCATTCTCACAGTAAACTTGATAAAGACGCTATTGTTTTTTGCCTCCATTTTTATCCAGTACCCCATTGCAGCTAGCTCAAAGACTGGCTCGTTTATAGTCTCGTTGCCAGTACGGCGCAGGGGCGGATCCAGGAGTTTGTGGGAGGCGGGGCCAAGATGATGTGATGAGCTTTTTTTTGGTCCATTGTGGGATTGCTCCCCCCCCCCCCCCAAAAAAAAAAAAAAAACTATCCAATGTCCAAATCCAAAACTTTCTGTGTTTCCAAATTACGTCAGGTCATTTTAAGACGTTACATTGTGGCAAGAATTTCTTGATTGTGGTTATGTAGCATGTGAGTAATTCGTGGAGAGTTACCTGACCTTTAAGGGGTGGGGGGGGAGGGGGGGGGGGCAGTTGCTCTGTTTGCCTCCACCCCGGTTGATCCGCCACTGGTATTATCTCTGCTCCATTGGATCGTGTTTATTACTTTTCCTTCCTACGTATCTTTAAATTCTCCAGTTGTGACAAGTTTATCGTGTCTTCTTTCACGAATTGAGCACTACCAACCATTTATTTTTTAAATTCTGTTTTAATTTGTTTTGTTTGTTAGCTGGAGACGACTTTTTAAGTGAATCCAATGGCTTGTGGTTGTGAATGGTGCCAATTAGTGAGGTTGGTTGTGGTCCTTCAGTTGCGACCCACGCGCGTGGGATCACCACGTTTGTGTAGGTGTCCGAAGCGTGTGGCGCGCCCATGGTCAGGGTGGGGTGGCAACACTACCTATCCCCCCCCCCCCACACACACACTTGAGGTTAAATATCTCTGTTTCCTTTTTTTCTTAACCCACTCTTTGATTTTTCCTTCCAGACCTGGAAGCATGTTGGTGAGACGAACAATCCACCACTACGTCTCCTTCAGGCTGCTGCTCTCATCCTGAGAGGGAGGGAGAGGAGGCCAGGGAGAAAAGTGTCTTTTAAGAATGGCAGGCCAAATTTATGGTGAAGTCACAAGGTAGGTCGCCCGGATTTTGTTTTGTTGTTGGTGCTTTGCAACTGCGTGGCTGCTGGTGTAAATGTCAGAGTTCGTGTTGTACGTGTAGTGCCTCTTCTTCATGGTATTGGGTTATGATTACCCTTCTGGTTGACGAGGTATGGATAGGCTGGTAAAAGTTAATTATGTGGTTCTCGGGAGCCCACACAAGGGTTTTTACTTACGGCATGAAACATTTCTTATGCCGTAGTCTAACAAAAAATTCCGATTATACATCAACTTTTTTGCCAGACCCTTCCCGGAGCCGATGACCACATCAGCCATGTGCTCCATGCGCCTCGAAATGAATGTAAGGCCCGTTCACAGACGTGTATCAGTTAAAAACTTGGATCGATGTTTAGCCTATCCAATGTGCAAAATTTGCTCTCTGAACGACATATTGTACTCAATAACAAGATGTAAGCCACAGGATTTTTCTAGTTGGTAAAACAAACAAAAAAAAAAGCTATCACCCGTATCTGAAAATTGGGAAGAAAAAAATAACGCCACCCCTGGCAGTTTTTTTTAGTACCTCTTGAGAACCATTTAATTATTTTTAGGAGCCTCATGTATTGATTTTTTAGTAGTTGTTCTACCCAGAGTTTATTTCAGTGGCGGTGGAAAATTATATGTTTTTATCCATCACCAATTTTAAAATTTTGCGTTTGAATTATTGGCGTACTCTGATATATTAAGTTGGAAGTTGAAAGATAAAACGACTACAAGAGGTGAAAAATCTTGGTGGGAATTCTTAACAAGTTTTATTTCGGACTTATCAATAATGCGAAAACGAAACTGAATTTGTTATTAGAATGCTATGTAACTTTATGTGGTGATAAAAAAAAGCTTAAATTATAGGCTAAAGCTTGTGGATAAATTCGCAATTGACCACTGGCCAGACCATTTGTGCACATTTTGGAGGTAAATTTATTATTATTAATGTATTTAATACTTACCACAATTACTGGTTCATAGCTCAGCTTTAGAATTGAAGCATATAATGTTTGGATTTTCATAGAATTCAGGTACGGATTTAGCATGGTATGGATGGTGCGGCCACCCCCCGCCCTTCCTGCCTAAAACTATGTATATTTTTACGAGATTTCAAGTTTTTATTGTACCGTAAATCGCCTATTAACAGCTCTGGCAAAGCTACGGTCCACCCCTTTAAACCCCCCCCCCCCCAAAAAAAATGCTTTATGGTCAGAAATCGGCTGTGCGCGCCAGTTTACATCTTAGCATTAATATTAGCAATAGCTCGTAGCTTAGCAACTGGCTAATGACACAACTAAGCTGCAGTCGAGCTTACTTTCTTCAGGATTTTGTGATTTAACTATCAGCTGTAAGCCAAGACTACGCCACACTTGCCAGGCAAAATTCAGTTAGTAACTACGGGTCTATTCTGACCCGTTCAGGACATTTCCTTGGCTCTTGCTTTGATTGACAGAGCCTGACTTCTGGGGACCCTAGGTATTCGTATCGTTGTGGCCCTAAGGCTCTCGGGGAAAACAGCATTGTTTTTTGGTTGTTGGTGGATGCACAATCTGGGTAGCCATGGATTCCAAGATTTACACTTCGAGAAAGCATAAAAGAAAGCTCAATAAAGTTTTAAATATTAGTATAAATGAAGAAATACAAACAGTGGAGCCAACATTGTGAACCACTAAGAATGACAAGTGAGGAGCAATTAAAGACAAAAATATCATGGGCCATTGTGTGGCCAGGACTTAAACCCGAGTCTTTACGAGAGTGTTGAGTTTATGACAGCAGCGATTATACTACTATCGAATTAGCATAGTGGTCTAGTGCATTTCCAGCCCCCAAGCCAAAGACCCGGGTTAAATTGCAGGAATCTCGATGGCATGTGATTTTTTCCATCATAATTGCTGCTCACTTGTCATTCTTAGCTGTTCACAAAGTTATTTCTTCGTCTGTATTAATGTCTATAGGTAATTGCTACGTTAACCTCATTGTAGCGCAGAGTATGCATTTCCAGGGTTGGATGTCAATAATTCAGACCCTGGCATCAGTTTGTTGTAAAAATACCAGTAAACGGCATTTACAGTGGTAAACAGAAGACATCAAAGGGAAAATTTACATTTTACCTCTCGGGGAGCACTAACAGCAAATGTTCCTTTTAAATTTTCGGTGATAAGCGATCACCTTCTTCACCGAAAATTTGTAAGGAATTGTGTGTTGCTGTGGTCCTCCGTGTGTGGTAAAGTGTACATTTTCTGTCTGGTGTTAGTCTGTTGTATACCGATTTTAATTAATATGGAAAATTAGCAGCGATTATGATTAGTATCAAGTTAGCATAGTGGTCTAGTGCAATGGCAGCACAAGCTAAAGACCAGAGTTTAATTCTCGGATTCACGATGGCGCATGCCTTTTTTTTTGTCATAATTGCTGCTCACTTGTTATTCTCAGCTGTTCAAAATAAATGCGCCATTGTGTTTCTTTGTTTATACTAATAGTTTACGTTTTTACGCGTTCTACACTGTTAATTTTATCGCAGCTTTACTGCTTTAACTACAGTTACATATATTTGGGCATTTCTTGAGCCAAGCCTTTGGTTAGTAACATGGACTAGTGCTGATTTATCTTGACAAAGGAATCACAAACAAATGTTGTGGAAGGCTGAAGTTAGTAACAGTTTTCACTTGGTAGTTGTGTCTACAATTTTCAGATCTAAGCTTAGTACATTTTCCAAACATGAGTTGTTAATCATTAGATAGGTGATTACAGAGTGGCTGGCGAATAAAATTAACTCTCTCTTGCCCCCCCCCCCCCCTCTTGTTCCCCATTGCCTTCACGGACCCTCAAACCATGTGGCCCTGATCTTCTCGGATAATATGGACCTTGTAATTCTGTCTCTGTTTTCTGGTTTAAATCCCCCAATTTTCCCCCTCCTGCCTTTATTTTATTTCTAAAACGACTAAAAGGTAAAAAAAAAAAATAATCGGATCATTTACACGAGTGTTAATTTGCTTCTGATGACGAAGGGCTCAAAGAAATTTTTATTTTGTGGCTTTAAAGTGACATGCGCATTTGTGCATAACAAGTTGCAGCACTCTTGCTTCTTGTAAAATAAAATTGTAGATGTCAAGCTTACTGTAGAATGTGTATTGCAAGGAAAATACTTTTCGCATTAAAAAGTGGTAGTACGCTTGGGTCAGCCCGCCCTTTCTCTCCCTATATGAATGGTCGTTTATGAGTGGCTGGCTGAGAGTGTTGCTTGGTGTTTGTTGCTGTTTTTGGTGTTGTTGCGTTTGCTTAGTATGAATGTGTAGGAGTATGTCCAACCAAGTGGCCAGGTGAACTCCTACAGGCAAGAGGTGGGCGGTTTTGGAATGCAAGTGTGTGGGGCAGAGAGAAGGACATCTGCTGCTCTTGCTTCTGGAATACTAAGAGACGGAGCTGTCCTCTTTCTATGGCCCTGACTTAGTTCAACTGATGTAGCATGCTTGTATTTGTTATGCAGTGCTAGGGAGTCGTGTTTGTATATAGGCCTATTTTACGAACTTGGTACAAAATACAGGTGTAACAAATTAATGGACCCGAGACTACACTTAATTGTATAACGTCTAAAACCAAAATGAAATGTGCATGAACTTTTGTGTCATCAGGAGACTTCTTGCACATGAAAGTTTGGTTGACACTGACAGAGGTTCTGTCAATTTTAAGGTTCTGTCAATTTTAAGGTTCTGACAATTTTAACTTGTTAAACTTGTGACTATTAGTGCAAAATTGAATGATGTAGGAATTATTAAACAATAACACCACAAAAAAGGCACATGAATAAATATGAGCATTTCAGTTAAGAGTAAACTGCTAAGTAACAAGGTTATTTAAGTCCTTAAAAGTTCTTGGATATATCAAGAAAAATTCCAGGCCTCGAATTCCTTAAACTTGTTAACTACGTCCTTAAAAGTTCTTGAATATATCAAGAAAAACTCCAGGCATCGAATTCCTTCAAATAATTGTTAACTACGTCCTTGACAGTCCTTGGATTAATTTTTGTTGGTCCTAATTTAAAATAATGCCGTAGCTTTGAGCAGGCTAAAGACAAACTTGCAATTTTGTCGTAAAATGTTTTTGAGCTTAGCTTTTAGTTTTAAATGTTGTTGCTGCATCAGTTGTTGACTAGTCTGTTTTAATGAATCTATGGCAAAACAAGCAGAAGGAAATATCTTTTCCTGGTGGAACTCCTTACCATGCCTGGTGAAATTCGAGCCAAGGCAACTGACCTAACCTAACCTATGACAGCAACATGAAAAAAATATGCAATTTTTTTCGTGTTGCTGTTATAAGTTGGGTTAGGTCAGTTTTTTTTTTCAAATTCAATTTTAATACAATTTTTTGTTCTCCAACTTTTTTTTACGAGAATGATTAAAGCATGGATATTTTCATGTTTGGTGATGTGTTGTTGGCTCTTACCAAGTAAAACAATGCCCGATTTGAAGCTGAGGCAGGGTTGGAAATAATCGTGATTATTTTAAGATATTTGAATTAATCAGATTATTTTGATCATAATCAAAATTATTTTGATTATAATCAGATTTTAATAACATGTAAGATTACAACAATAATTATGACATAGTGTTAAAAGCTTAAAGTGTAAATTTCAATTTTGACATGCACACTGCAGTGACTAGTATTACAGTAATATTACTTTAGCAAAGGTGATGTAGGTGTTGTGACACACTGGCACGTTCCTCACACGTGAGCTAATTAAATAACACAGTCACGTCAGCTGCAGTTAGTTGCCTGCTAAAAGTACATAAGTTGCAAAGTACTTTAGTTCTTCTTTGGATTTAAGGGTTTAAATGTTGCCATTAATTTTCCAACTTTGGTTGTTGTTAATTGATTGTGTTTTTTTGTATGGATCAGGCCAAAAAAGTAGAAGACGTACGTTCCGTACTGTGGAAGTTCAACAGCAATGTGTTTTGTTTTTTGGGGTTGTTTTCAGTTCTGTTGTACTTGTATATCAACAGTTTTGTGTCAACCTGGTCCTTGATTAAAATCAGGTGAATTTCAATTTTATTCAAGCGATTATAATCGTGATTATATCTTAACAACCCTGCGAGCAGCCTTATATGAGCAAGTTTGTTTGTCCTTGAAAAAATTGCGTTGGACTCGGTATAGTCCTTGGAAAGTTATATTGGTTTTGGAAAAAGTCTTCGAAAGTGCTTGTATTTTTTGTGTGTGATCTTTGCGAAGCGAAGCGACACCAAACGGGAAATAATCAGTTGTTGACAGTGCTTGTTATAGAAATTTGGTGACGCCACACTGTCATTGCAGGCAAGGGGGAAGAAGGTTTAACAGTGGTAAGGTAGATGCGCTGATTGATTGAGTGAAGTGAACGAAAATAAGCGTTTGTGAGCCAGTATGTGCGAAACTGTGATTTGCGTTGATGAAGCATGGACATACACATGACAAACAAGACCACATGTTTACACTAACCTTAGTAAATAATAAAAGCATAGCGTATTTAAAAAAAAATCGTTTAACTCCTTCATGACCAGTAAGAACGCTTGACACCAGAATGAAAGTCCAGTGACATTGTGAAAGTTCCTCCCAATCCCAGAGAGCAAAGCTTAGCTGAGTGGACAGTTCCGTGGCCTCCAAACCAAGAGAACCCGAGATGAAATCCCATCGCTGACCCTTGTACTGCATTACCCTGAATGTAAGACAGTACATTTTTTCAAATGTATACCATTAAAACAGCAGCATCGTCTTATAGCCAGTGGTTCAACTAGTTTTTGGATTATTAAGTAATAACTAAATAAATTAAAAAAAGTAGCTTCAGTAAGCAGTCCAAAATCAAAGTTGTTATTAAAATTTTGGGCTTCAATTTCTGTACCAGGTGAATTTACTAGTATACAAACTAATAAATTAACACAAAGCCTTATGAAAGCCTTATTCAAGTCACCCAGATTATAATTGGCAGCCATTTATTTCTGTGGAATGTCCGAGCCCAAAATGCTCCTGGTCTTATATTTGAATCGTCATATATTTGTAGTAACGCGGTACATACGGGACTCTAAAAAAAATTATCCCTACTGCGTTCATACTTGTAACCAATGCTTGCAGCCATCCGCTTCTTTTGACAGTTGATTAACCATATTATTCCTTTAGTTACCTGTCGTTGTGCTTGCTTGGCATTTTGTACAGAAATTAACATTTTTGTATGTTCTTCTTCCCCCAGCTGTTTACGCTTCCTTTTTGTTGAACAACTAGTTCATATTTACACAGTTCAAAGCCAGCTCCATCTGGTGTGAATCATTCTGAAGCGGAGAGTGTTTTGTTTATGGATCGATGACAACACTTTTCAAGAAGAGTTGTACCAGTCAGGTTAATACACTCTGTCTTGTGACGAAGTAAACAACCTCTGCTTCTACCCCACCCCCTCCCTGCCTTAAGTATTTATGGTCCCCATTTGTCTGATGTAGAGTCATAGGTTAAAATAGATTTGACTTTCACATAATCCTTTTTTCTTGTTCATGTAATTTTGTTACCTTTGGCTTTTTTCTGTAAATACTTAAGAAAAATTATTTGGGGTGTATCACTTGTATTTGCGCAGTGGTGCCACATGCTTTAAAGCTATCATAAATGCTCAATACCAGCTTAGACGGAATTATTGTAAGGGTTGCAGCTGAAATAACAAGATGTAATTCTGTATGAATAAGGATGTAGTTGGTGAAGGACATTGGCAAATAAAGAATATTTAAGTAATGTTCTCAGAGCCGTTAGCAGAACACTGTAGCCGAAACATACCCTCTTTTGACTACATAACAAGAGTATTATGTAGTCAAAAGTAAAAAAAACTGTATACTTTGGTGGAGTTTTATCATGATGCAGCAGCGGTAATTAGTAAGTCAACCATTTGTCTGAACACGATGAATTGCCAGTTTTCCAGGAGAGCAGCCCCTCTTTTCAATTTTATCACTTTCAAATGACTGGTGGCGGTTTGGACTGCCATTTCCTCACCTAAGATTACGCCACAGGAAGTGATTCTTGTTTCAGAAATATTCTGTACCGATTGACCAATGGGGGGAAAAATGACGGTACAACCCAATGCAGATATTTGTATTTTTTTTTTTTTTGTGTTTGTTTGTACTGAAAATACTGTTTTGATACATAAATGGCCAGCTCCTAATGTGTAGATGTTCAGATCGTTTTTGCAGACCAGCAGTGATATTCATTCATGCTAAATCTACCAAAGAGTCTGGCACCCAGAATGTAAAATTATCAGATGAAAAGTATTTTTTAAGTGTAAACATACAAAAATTACGTAATTTGTTGAATTTTGTCTGATGGCGGTGATTTAATCGGGTATCCTAGACCAGAACATGATATATTTTCCATGTATGGTGGTACTATTCATCAGTAGTGAAATAGTTTGTTGATGGCTGTCTGGTGAGTCAAAACAATTCAAAAACCTTATGCCAAAATCTACTTGCCTGTTGCGGGAATCATACAGTCATCTCGCATTTCAAATTCTACTTTTTGAATCCATATTCACCGTCTTACTTATAGTTCCCAGTGGCCTTGATGATTGATAAAATGCTGCAGTAATGTAAGGGGTGCCAAACAATGATAGCCGCCCCCCTCCATAGAGTAAACTAAACATGATAGGAAAAAAATGAAAGTACCAATAGGTAGCCCATTTTATTGTGGGTTTAAACTCAGAAGCTAAATATTCAGTGTTCACTCCATTGGCGTCACGAGCAGCTTGAAGACGAGCATGGTAGGAAGGCAGAAGTGACTCAAAAAGATCGGTGTTATACTCCATTTTCTGAATGTGCGTGAAAATTTCGGATTCATATTGAAGGACAATGTTGAAAAAAAGGATGTTTTCTGAACGTCTAACAACTCGATTTAGTCATACTAAGACGGAGGAGCACATTGATGTTGTGCTTCGGGAAATGTTAGTTCAACGCAGATGTGAGTTCCCGGTGCTGCAGTGCGCTGCAGTGCAGCATCTTCCAGGGGAAGCTGTCACGTGTTTTGTTTTTTATAGCTCCGCTCACATGGTGCACATGGACTTGTGGTTGGGCTTAAAATGCGCGTGGGGACGAGCCCTACCCTGACACCAAGTTTCATGATGCTGACACTGGGGGTTTTGGAGTTATTACCAAATAACCGCACGGCCGTAACCAACACCGATCTTTTTGAGTCACTTTTGCCTTCCTACCATGTTCGTCTTCAAGCTGTTCGTGACACCAATGGAGTGACACTAAATATTGAGCTTCTGAGTTTAAACCCACAATAAAATGGGCTACCTATTGGTACTTTCATTTTTTTCCTATCATGTTTAGTTTATTCTGGGGAGGGGCTATCATTGTTTGTCACCCTGTACTCTAGTGTACAAAATTACAGTCCTAAAACCAGGATGGGGTGCTGGAGGAACACGGATAAGAGAAGAAGTGTGGTGGAACAATCAAATTTTACAGCCAGTACTTGTGTTTCAGTAAATAGTTCACTACGCCGTACTATTGATGTTTATGTAGTCGAGTTTGCTGTTAATAAATCAGATGTAAAGGTTGGAAATGAACCCTAAGAAAAAAAATATGCATTTTTCTTTGTTTGCAGGCAGCTCCATGACTTGTGGGTAAAGTACGCCGATGCCAGCGACTGCTTACCTTCTTCCAAACTGTTATCTCTTTTCCATGTTATGCATCTCTTTCCATCTAAATCACAACGTAAGTAAAAAAAGTAAAATTTGAAATCTCTTTTTTGTGTGCACTGTGTATTGTATTTTTTCCCCGTTTCATTTTCTTGTTTGCGTTCCTTGTTAATTACAAGTCAAGCTAAAAATTTTGATCTTTTTTTGAACATTCTGCGTGCTGAACAACCTCATGAATTTTGACAACTCACTGTTTGTTGAGCTCTTTGTGAGTGGCGGCACTCGTACCAACCTTCTGAAACTTGTCGTGCCAAGTGCTCACAAGGATATAGGAGAATTTTTCTTTGCTAACTGGATCTTACTAGTTTGGAATTCGTTACCAGGCACTGTGGCGTCTTCTACAATGTTGGACCTTTTTAAAAAAAAAAAAACAGTCATGTGCTTGAATCTTTCTAAATATTTTATTAGACATTTTTAGACATGTCTGAACTTAAAAAGACATGCGTCATTCTCCATTTGACTCTTGTCTACCATTTGACTTTTTTTTGTTAAAAATAGTTTATTATTATATCAAGACACACTAGCCTGCCAAGATGATAAACGATAACACCTATCCAGATAAAATATATATGAGCATGGCGACCACTAGACACATTGTGCCTTTACAGCAAAGGTAGTTTGGCTGTTTTCAGGCATGTGAGGATAAATAACAATGCGACAGAAAAGGCTGAAACATGTTTAATCGGGAGACTTTGGTCGCCTGACAACATAAAAGTCACTATTAGTGACACAGCTTAACGTTTTCTTGTTGAAAAAACGACGTGAATAACGTTGATATTTGCCTAACTACTAACTACTGGTAACGCTTTTTTTGTATCACGAATATAAATTCTTCTGTGCGGTGAATAAAGCTGGTTCTTAGCTCATTTTACAGGTATTACTCTGGAGATGTGCCCTTTTCATATGAACCTATCTAATTGGTTAGGTAGTTCAGGGGTTAGGGTGCTCCAAATGACCAAATTGATTGTTATATATTGTTTTAAACATTGTTATTATGCAGCAATGCCAAAATGAACATTAAATAAATCTGTGCGTTTTGCAGCACTAATATGAAATACTCATCATTTGAAAAAAGGTGACTGCTGTCCTCAAAATCTAACGATGGCCAACAAAAAAAAAAAAAAAAAAAAAGAAATGGACCAGAAAACTAGATTGGTGTTTCCATCTCATAATTGCTAAGGAAATTGGGTGTATGGGTAGCTGCGAGCACTGGGGCGTCAGATTCGATAGGCGTCATGGTCCCAGCTGTACATCTCTGGCTTCTTATAGACGTGGGTTCGATCCTGGTGATGGGAAGTGTATATGTACGGGTTTTTTCCTCCAGTTGTTTCCCGCCCGTTGTGTGGGGGTTTCCTCCGGGTACTCCGGTTTCTTCCCTCACGCGGCAAAAAACAACTCTTCTTGAAGGAAGGATGGTGGTATCTTCCACTTAGCATATCTGTCGCCTGGTTTGGGAAGTTGGATGCCTAGTGCGTCGTCTAATTATTATTATTATTATTAATAAAATGGATTTTATCAATTTGACCAAAAAAATCTGATATCTACCCACACACAAAACTTGTTAGGATTCCCACCAAGCTTTTCGGCCGTGTGAAGTCGCGATATCAAATGCCAAGCTCTTTCTCCAAGCTAATCCCACCAACTAAGACTTCAAACGTTAAATGAAATAATTAAAAATTGCGCAGTAAACAATTTTCATATATTTCATTTAACCTTCGAACTTTTAGTCGGTGGGATTAGCTTGGCGAACGAGCTTGGCGTTTGATATCACGACTTCACACGGCCGAAAAGTTTGGCAGGAATCCTTAACAAGTTTTGTTTTGGGGTAGATTACTATAATTACCAGTAATTGATAAAGTCCATATGCAAGATGAAAAGCATGTATTGATGAGAATTTATAAGGGGTTGGGCCCAACCCCCTACAAATTCTTGATATGGATTATACTCGTGTGATCTTTGAAAATGATATTCAGATTTGTCGTAATTTTGTTTGCTTCTTGTTGTTCGTTCTTTATAGCTTCACTCGCATTTTTTGTCATAAAACTGAAGTTCCTTTTAAATTACTTTTACGGAAGGAATATAAACCCTTTTATTTTTAACATGGGTGAAGGAGATGGGCAGCATTTGTCATACGAGTTCTTTTCTTTTTTCAGTCCATGAGATGTTGCATTGTGCTGGTGATTGTTCTGGTCGGCCTTCTGCCGAGTACATCACATTTGGGGAGTTTTGTGTCTTCTGTACAGAATTAAAAGCATGCTATCAAAATCAGTAAGTATAAAGAATCATGTGATTCTTTTGTCCTGTCTGTAACGATAGTGGCTTCATTGTTGCTCGTATCAGTTCTTTACAAAGGTTTACAAAATGTCTACTGGACATTCATTAGATTAACAAAAATCATTAATCTGATCTCTCGATCATCACTTTTGGTGCAACGGTTTTAGTAAAGAAAGTGTGTAGCCCCAGCCTGGTAAAATAGGTTTGATCAGGTCGTGCATTTTACCTTTGGCCTGCTTCTTATTGTTGCAGGTTATCTGTAGATTATGTACACATAATGTGCATAAAACCACTTGGTGGATATCGTTGGTATTGCGTATAAATCCCATCGACATGCATTAATTGTCAACACCTTTCCCAAAAGCAACCAATTTTTGTCACTTTTATGGAATCGTATGTGCCGTACAATAAGGTTGAGGGTTAAAGTTTGTTATTCAAATATGACTTCACTATTTTCTACCCATGTTAAAAATATGAAAATGCGCGTTACTACTATGAGACTTCAGTTTAACGATTCAAGTGTTAATTTGTACGCTCAATCTGACAACTAAAATACAATGCAATATGTTGCAATTTTTGACAGTTCTCTACCTAAGGAATGTTGTTTTTCATTCGTTTTTAACTGTTTTCTTTAGGGGTATTTTTGGAAGCCTTTGATGCTCCTTGGTTTACATTTTCTTGATTCAAAACTGGCGAATTATAGAAAGATGCTTTGGAAAGACTGTACCAATGCAAAAGCAGCTATGAACTGTTACTCGGAATGAAAAATATATTATTTATCTAATTTACAATTTTTACTTGACATGTACAATACTGTATTTTTTTTTTTGGCATAGAGTTCCCCGTCCACAACCACTCTCGAAGTTGCCAGGAAGGTCATGTCCTGGAAATAAACATGTCAATAGGGATCTGTCTAGTAAGTTTCACTGGTTTTGTTTAAAGAACACTAAAATCACAGTCAAGTGCATTTTTGTGCTTGAAATGCCTTACCACTCACTCCTCACTAAGCTTTTTTATCTAAAAAAAAAAAAGAACCCTTCACATCCACATTGCTCATTTAAAACCACCAATGTCTGTATTGAATAACAAAATAAGATTCTAGAAATAAAACAAACCAAAATTTATAGAATTAAACAGAATGTACTGCTTAAGTTTATTTTAATAGTAGTACAGTAACAAACATAAATTAAAAAAAAAATTCTTGTGAGTTAATAGTTGAAAAATTGTCTATAAATAATGCTTTTCTTGCTTTATCAATGCAAACATGTAACTAATTATGAAATTGGATTGCTTATCACCATTTTCTTTGCTCAAAGCTGCTTACTCGGTATTTCCTTTTTAATTTCCTCCAATAATGCTTTCTGGTCAAATTTAATTTTTATGTAGTGGCTGTTTTTTTTCTTTTTTCTCTTTTTCAAGCCTTCTTCATCGGTTATTTATTACTAAATTAATAATCACAGCTTCTCAACAGCAACAGCAGGATACTTAGAAGACTATAGGTGCTACACAAAAATAAATTAAACTAAAAACAAATGTGTCCTGTATTCCTGTGAATGGTTATATTGTCGTCGCAATGCTAAATTAGGGTGTTGGGTCAATTAAATGATTAGCTATAATAGTTAGGTTAATTATAGGCTGGGCTGCAGTTACTTCAAGTTCCAGTTAAAATTATTTGCCGCCCTGCCCTCTGCTCATCCCAATGCTACACACCGAGAGAGTGACCATATTCTTGGACCAGCAGAAGTTGGATAATTTGGAGTATTTGAGCAAGATGTGCTGAAAATATTCTCCAATATTCAACAGAAAATCTGGGAGTCACCCCACTTTATAGCAAGAGCCTAACTAACAGTAGCTGAATAAAGCCTAGTGGAATTTTGAGTTTTGGCGGATGTGAGGATGGCTCCACCCACCCACACACGTCCTCAGTCGGCCTTTGCTTTTCCGCTTGCGCATTCGAATTCTCAGTGAGAAACGGTGAGTAGCGAGGAAGCAACATGAGCAGATCGCACGCTCCCGTAAAGGTGGGTGGGTGGGTGGGTAAGGTTGGGGGGAGGGGGGCGTGATATACTCTTCTTTTTTTTCAATCATTCACACCTATTTTTCATCTATAATCGGAGGTCCCTTATAGTGGGAAGACCTCATGATTAGGATCCGTAATAGAAGTCTATCTTTGTCACAACATTCCACAAAAATCACAAAATCTAACAGCAATTTAGCGTAGCTACTATCCAATTGCTTTCACTGGTCTGAAAAAAATTAAATAAATCAAAAGAAAATTTACGGTTAATCATGTACTAAATGCCATGAGCTTATTCAATTAATTTGCAAAAAAAATAATTGGGACTGGACTGACATTAAATGAAGCATAATCCATTTTCTGACCTTACTTCTGTCCAGGGAGCATTTGAATCATCATCTGGATTCAGTCTAGCAAACACACAATACTCTCATTTATTCACAAATTTAGTTTATTGGATCGTCATTCCTCCAAAATCCAACATAAAACGAGCAACACAAACCTTCGCTTGCAATGCACAATGATCGTTAACGTCTTTGCAAGTTACGCCGCCATTTCTTGTAAGTTGGTGATAAGTTAGCATCATTTTCCCAGGGGAGATTGATTCTGGAAGTTGGCATGGATCACTCTGTCCAAGACAGAAAATGCTGCCAACTTGTGGAAAATGACGGCACAAACTTACACGAAAATTAGCAATTGTGAATTGCGTTGATTTTGTTAAATATGTGAAGGTTGTAGCTAACAGGTTGTTGCGGCAGAAAAACGATGGTTTAAGCGGTGGGCTTTAACTCTACTATTGCACGATTTTGAAGCATTTGAGAGGGTGGGAAGGGGGTGGTTAAACTTCACATGGGCGTTTAAAACACGATTTACACTATTTAAAGTAAAAATGAAAAAAGGATTTTTCCCCAGCTTTCATAGTAGGTTGTCATATATGGCACTTCTTCCGAGCAGCTTCTTAAGGAGAAATTAAAACTTATCCTCATCTATCACCCACTCAAAAACAAGTTTTAATTTCTCGTAAAGTTGCTGGATTAGAAAAGAGGCGAAACATGTATTTAGAAAAATTAATAAAATTCCGTGTTTTATCTATGATGGAGGGGCATTACTGAAACGTAAAAAAAATTATTTGTTAGTGGCAGATGGAATGAATGACATAAAGCGATCAAAACGGATTTGGATTTCCTTTCAAGAGGTGATAAAATACGCTTGACTTTGAAGTTGGTGTTCTTTTAATGCAGTGAGTCAGAGACATACATCAGATTCCAGCAAACATTTAGCTAATAGTTGCAAAATGAAAGGGAAGTACAGGATCGTGATTTTTTTCTTTCCATAGACTCTTCATTGAAATACGATGGTAAGTATAGCATAATTAATTTAAGTTGTAGCATCATAGAATCCTAAATTCCTAAATAAAGTGCCAATCTGCATGCTTCGAAATATGTTGATGTTAGAAGCTGCGGTCCTCAACACTGCCAACCCACAACCGTCCATGTGTACAAAATTGGCTGGACTAGAAGAAAACTAAAGTTGAAGTTTCGGAACAATTCTAAAAAGATATAACATAGCACTGTTTCAATTTTGTTGATATCCTTGCTTCTTTATTATGCTTGACGTGCCATGCAATATTGCTAGAGTAGGTTGTTTGCATGCTGATATATAGGCATTTTATGGCCTGTTATTTTTGTTTACCAATTCTTTGTAGTATTTCTTGGAGGGTCATGCAACCCAACAACATGGCGTCAGGACACAGCCATTCCTCTTCTCAAAAGCTTAGGGATTACGTACTACAATCCAGTAAGTATGACTACATTAAAGTAATATTTATACAGAAACTTTTAATTGCTTCTGTGTGGTTGATGTTCGTGATGACTGACTTTATATTCTGCCTGGCCATCATTTGATTACGTAGTGATTATGCTTGCATGATGATGATGTTCTTGTTTCGTATGTTCAAGGTATTATGCCCAAGGAGTCATCTTCGTCATAGTGTGAACATTTAAAACTAGTTCTTATTCATTTGTAGCTTCATCATGTGAGTAAATTATTTATTGCCTTTTCTCTTTTAGCAAGTTAGCCACTGGGGCCCAGAATTAATAGAATTAGAAAACCAAGCTAAATTGGTAAGTTTTCACATGCGTATGACTTTTGTGCTCAGTTTTCTGCTCAGTTTCCATCATATCAAAAACCAAAACTGGTAAAAGGGGCCGCCAAGTTCCGAATGGTTAGGCCCTTCAAAGGAGTGATATCAACACACCAATACATTCGCCAAGTTAATCGCACCGACTAATAGTTCGAAGGTTAGATGAAAACTAGAACATTGCTACTTTCGGTAGCAATGTTCAGTTTTCATTTAACGTACAAAGTATTATTCGGTGTGATTAAGTTGGCGAATGTTTTGGTGTGTTGATATCAGTCCTTTGAAGGGCCAAACCATTCGGAACTTGGCGGCCCCTTTTACCAGATTTGGGTTTTGATATGATATCACTCCTTTTTTTTTTAATTGTGTATTGACTCAACTGCACTACCGTGCAGATGTGTAATAAAGTGCCACGTCAACAAGAAATTGGTTTTCTACAATTTGCTACTACCTTTTGCCTATAGGCCAAACCATTCTCAACTTGGTTACCTGTTTATAGGTTTTTGGTTTGGTTTTAATTTTGTTGTAATTTGTTTTATTTAGTTAGATTTGGTGTGTTGACATCACTCCTTTGAATAGCTGAACCACTCTCAACTTGGTGGCCTCTTTACCAGTTTTGGGCTTTGTTTTTACAGTTGGTTTATTTTTTGTGAATTGGACGTGAATACAATTTCTTTGCAACGCTGTTTAGATTTATCGTGATACTCTAGTGTGTCTCTAGGCACGCACGTCAGTATTCACGTTCTCATTGTCCCAACCTTGGCCATCCAATGAGAGATGATGTCGACAATACTAACAATGGTTATAACAATATTTTCGTACTTACATGCCATCCCTGTTATGGCCCCAGGCTCCAAACCATAAGAGGTACGCAGTTCGTATTGTACTGCACCTATTCATCCAATTTCATAGCTGGAAGCCTTCCCGTTATCTCAGTATCGACGAATAATCACCCTATGGTATTTAACATGGGGATGAGCGGACTAGCAGTAACACATTTTCAACGTTATTGAGGGTCAGATTTTGCATTGAAAGCAGCTTAGCTGGCATTCCTACACTAGTTAAGTTTTGTCAGGTGGGTCATTGCTCTCGATTTCAACACAATTTAAGCTTTTGTACCGCATTATTATTTTCCCCTAAATACCTGAAATGTGCCCAACTATGCTTCAGGATATAAGACACTGACGCTATGGCGTCGCGCTTCAATGGTCTACAACCTCGACAATTGAATTGATGTGATGTTTTTTGCCTAACTTGGTGCGACACACTAGTATGTGTCTAGATTTGATAGAAAATAATTCTGAAATAAAATTGTGCAAAATTAAATTGATGTGCAGTGTTGGATTTTTTTGTTCTCCAATGACTTTGGGCTCAGAAGTTTATAGCTTTTGAAGCCATAGAAATTGAGGAAATATTTAGGCAGCGGTATTGCGTGAAATATACAGCTCATTTAAGAAGTAAGAGGCTAGTGCTTTAATTTCCAGAGGCAGTGGACATGCCTTAATTATGTGTGTATTTTATTACCCAGTTTACATGGTTTGCCTAATACAATGCTTTTCTGCTTTTAACAGACATCTGAAGTGCTATTCTTCGTGATTGACTACCAAACTCGATCTGTTGCATCTGTTATTGAAGCAGCTCATATGTCTGGTTAGTATGCGTATTTTGCTGGATACTGATCAAAATACTAAACACATTTAATGCATACAATATTACTATACATGATGCAATTGAACTAATATTTGCAGGTTGTCAGCGGAAACTAATTCTAGTTTTGAAGGGCCTCCAGGGACCTGGTCAAGTCCTTCTTGGAGAATCAATCTCGCAAAGGTTGGTACGCTACTCATGTAAAGTATTTGGTTAGGTTGTGCTTAAGATAGTAACATTGGAGGGCAACGTAACTGAATAAGGCTTCTTGAAAAATACAAAATAGTGCTGCTGCCTAAAGGTTGCTGGGTATTTGCATTCTTTGTAGTTGCTGGCTATCTCAGTGACAGCAATGCCAAGGCTGTCTGTGCTGGATTGATGCAAAATGCCTTTATTGTTAGCAACTGGCAATCTATATGGATTCAGACGTTGGGACCACTTCTTTAACTACCACGTTGCAGCGCAGTTCCCTACTATGACAAAATTTAAATCAAAAGCTATAGCAACTGATCGCGCGTATTTGCAATTGCACTATCTATCGGGTTGACTCCTGTCTCAACTGGTTAGACTAGGGTTGAGAAGTAAGTCTTCCTATGTCTTTGGTGTTTTGTTGTTAATGTCTCTTACTTAATTAATGCAAAACTAATGTGCCCGTGCTGTTGCATCATCTATCATGACTCCGACCCTGCCTCCTCATTTTACCACTGTGTTTCTTGCTATGCTTTGGGGATATGAGGAATGGGTGAGGGGATGTCACATATGTAGCACATGTTTACATGACATGACATAACATCACCAGAGTAACAAAGACTAAGAGGATGGAAGGGAAAGTTCAAGCTGCCAGATAGCAATCTAGCCTAGCTTTGCAAGTGTTCAGGCTTGGGGCTGACACAATATCATAGGGAAGGGCATTCCTAGAGTTAATAACCTAATGATTATAAAAGGACCCCCGCAACAGGGTGCGAGCGTATGATTTGTGGAATTTGTAAGGATGACCCCCCCGCCCCCCCCCCCGGTCTGTCGCAGAGGATTGGCAAAGAGTAGAATCTTGTAGGATACCACCGTGTTGTCTCCGCTTTTCAAGGGTTTGTAGGTTCATAATTTTAAAGCATTCCTGGTATTTCTCAATGATAGTGCAGGCTTTAACCAAGAATGGACACGAAGCCTGGACGCAATAGTCAAGGCGCGGGCGGACGAACGAGGTGTAAAGCTGCCTCAAGGTGGCAATATTGAGGTATGTGAAATAGTGCTTAAATTGGTCAGACACTGCTGGCCTTTTCACTGCAGCAATATACTGGGCTCTGGGTTTCAAGTTATGTTTATGATGATGCCAAGCAATTTAATTTTAGTTGAATTCTTAAGGACGGCACCATTAAGACGGTAAGTGCTCTGAAAATTGTTGTTACCTAACTGGAGCTCTTCACACTTGTTGGTGTTAAAAGAAAGCTTGTTGGCAGTGGCCCATTGTTGGGTGGTAATCGGGGCCCACTGGAGGCAAGGACATCAGAGCTGGTGGTAAACGTCCTGAAGATCTTTTGAGTCGTTGGCAAGAGGTTTGCATAGAGATGTAACAACAGTATCACACAGTCATTAATATATACAAGTTAAAGAATGGCACCGAGCAACCTACTCGAGGCACACCAATAGAGCAGGTTACCTCGATAGATAACACTGGCGGCGATCCGAGAGAAAGTCCGTGATCCATTGAAGAAGGTTACCATGAGTGCCATTTGTTTGTTATCAACTTATTTTGTGTCCCCTTGTGTATATGTTGTACTTATGGGGATAATCAGTTTTTAAAGGCGCTTGTAGATGACACTCGAGCTATAATTTGCATAATCATTTGTTATATGTTGTCTTTTTTTGTTGTTGTAAAGAGAATATGAAGATCTTTGTCATGGGCAAGCTATGCTGCAAGACTTAGTTGAAAGGCAAGGAATCCCCGTCTTTGATGATATCTCAATGGCCCTTCGATGTACAGCAAGAATGCTACGGGAAAGACTCAGGCCGCAAGATCTAGGATTAGCCGATCATGCACAGCCAGTTCGAATGGCTCACATTCAGCTCGGGGATAAACTAATGTAAGTAATCTGTTGTTGAAACATTGTAATAAACTTGTTTACCTCATGGGATCACATTACTCCAGGGAAATAATTAATATACTTCATTATTTCTAATTTGTGATTTCTTATTATTAGTTCTTAATATTTTCTGTATCTTGATGTGGGTATCTGAGTAAGATCGGTAAAAACTTTTAAGAAAAAAAAAAGACGGGGGGGGGGGGGAGGAAACAAGTGATGGTACGCATGAAGCCTGAATCAGAATTTTTTTTCTTCAAATTTACATACCTGAGCACTTTCTTTTTGTTGCAGTAAACTCAGAGAAACATTTGATGCTTTGGATACAAGCAGTTGTGGTGCTTTGGGACTGCCTGATGTAAGTCTTAAGTACTACTAAGCACTAACTACTATTAATATCGGGCATATTGTGTGATGATCTCATTTTTGTTTTGGTCCGGTATTAAACCAGAGTAGAAAAAATCTTGCGCTCTATTCGCTTCACAAGAACCGTAGAATTTGGAGCATGTTTCAAAACTCCTGTATGAAGACATTTTTTACCGTATGTAGGCATGTTAAACTATTTCAGAAGTGTAAATGTTTGCTTTACTGTCTTGAAATGATTGAAGTTATTAATTAATTAGACTACAAATGTAGGATATGTTGGTGTTAGCTGATGAAATCGAGTGTTTATCACAGAGACGTCTGAAAATCGTTACAGGCTATGCTTTCTTGTAGTGCAGCCCAACCTTTCAGCAAGAATAAAAAGAACCAGTGCAAGTCGTAACTCATAAGTTTTTTTTCTATCTAGCTTTTAAAAGTTGAAATTTGTTTAGCTTTTAACAGAGTGTCGGTCGTAAAGAGTCATTAAAAAAAAATTCTTATTAGAAATTCAGATTAAGAAAAGAGTTCAAAAGACCATTGTTAAAAATTGTAACATGTGCAGGAATTCCCTAAGATTATGCACAATAGGATTGTATAACTAAATGGTTAATGTGTAATTTTGGAAACTGATTAATGGTTAACCTTAACCGCATTCAAGCTTCTTTGAGTTTGCAGAAAAAAGTTCTGTGATAATTCTAGGGAAAAGTTAAACTATCATGCAATATTTGGTTTTAGATTTACTACACACGTATATCTCCTCTTTGGGAAAAAAAAGACTAAATAACCAACAAATAGAAATAAAGTGGAAGTTTAGAAGAAAAGTAAACAAACCCCCCCCCCCCCCACTTCAATGCACTCCCCAAATGCTACAACCTTAATTTATTTACTAGCAGTTTGGGCTCTCAATTAATTTAGAATGCTAAATGATTGATTAGCAGGGAATGTATGATTAATGTTTATACGATTAACTAGACAGCCCGAAAGCAAACAGCAAAAACATAAGACTGAAAATGCTTGTGTAGAATTTTAGTCTTCGTTCTGAGGTTTGCAGCATACAAGCCTAACAAAACTTGTGAATGTTTGTAAGAATTAGTACGTAATTTACATATTTAATGATATAATGATACTAAGATATCGGAAAAATGAATTCTTTTTAATTTTCAAAATGCACTTTTCACTCAAAACTCGTTAATACTGTCGCGAGTTTGGGGTTTTCCTCTCAAGTCTATAACCTAAGAACTGTGCAGGAAAACTCACTAGTATCATAATTTTCCAGCTTTTTTTTTACCTTTGTGAAAAAGGTTTGTTTCATTGGGCAACACATTTGAGAGATGATATTTACTTGGGTCAATACAAATCCTATTGAAAGGTTAAAATCACCGGTTAAAATAATAATAAAAGTCTCGCAAAATTAATAGAAGACTATTTAAAAATGAAAGTTGGTTCGCAGGCCCAGCTGCACTGATTATTAATGACAAATGAAATGAAACGATGCATCAAAAATAACAGTTTGAGATCAGAAATCGTCCTTAATGAGGCTTGAAAATAGAAAATACTATTCTTGTCATTAAATAATTTTATAGACATGGGGTAAGTAGAATTATGAGGTACTGTTAGTTATCTTATCCAAAATCACAAACAATTTCGTAAAATACAAACCAAAATAGAGGCGAAAAATACAAATTATAAAAAAATAAAATTTTCCCCGCTGCACAGATTTTATAAGAATATGGCTCAAGAACCAACTTCCATTTTTTAAATGGCACAATGGCAGATGTGTTTAAATTCTCAATGCAAAAAGATCATTGCAATGCTTATGTAAACTCTTTTGGTTTGCGCTTAGTAAAGTATTGGTTGCAAAACATGACATCATTTCGGTAGTAAATAAATATGAAATTTCAGTGTAATCAACCACATGACCAGGTCTGAAAGTTTGCCGCTCTGATTTACTGTGCTTCTCTGTAAAACGTGTATCTTCCAAGAAATCATGAGATAGGGGACTGTTACCTCCAATTTTCCAAAGACCTCCTTCCAAGAACCAAAAATGACTTTGCCCTGTCTCCACTCAAATTTAAAATTAAATATTATATAATTATATATATATATATACAGTATATTATATAAAATAAATATCAAAAAATTTAATTATTTGCTTAATCCTATTCCCCAATGTGACCTTTTCTGTTAAAAAAAAGCTATTGAGGGAAGCATAAAAGTTCAGGGGGGAAAGTTTTCTGATCTTGTCAACATGGTATAAACATTTAGTTTATTTGCGTCTTAGTTAAAATTATTTTTTTCAGGTTTGCATGGCATTTCGTGTCATCACCAACTGTGACTTAAGTATGGAGGATATAAATGCTATCAGTGCAAGTCATGAGAAGCTTGGCAAGAATTCACGATTGGAAGATATATCTGTTACTTTCGAACAGTTTTGTTGCATCGTATCTGAATTTAAAAATAAGGTAACACTGGGACAGTCCAATTTTTTATTCCCGAAATGTTTACAATTGGTTGCATAAAGTTTCCCTTTGCCTTGAAAGCAAAAAGTTAAACGTTCTTTAGTCGTAACTATTGTGTGTTCTTTGTTGTTAAAAAGTAAGGTTACTGACCATGGGTTTTTTAGTCCGTGCTGTTTGTTGGTGATGGTCGTTTCTGTTCTTCAGTGAAGTTGGATATGGGGAAATGTGATTGTTGACAATGTAGTTAGTTGTACAGTAATTCTTCGCAAAACCCGCTATCAGCGAGCCTGCAAGCAGGATTACTGACATATAAATTTGCTAAACTTAAAAATTATTAAGGGACAGATCAACATTTTTCACGAAGATAAGCTTGGGAAAAAATTGGGGGGGGGGGCCGCAATTTTTTGAAGCTCTCAAGTGATGATAAACATTTGTCAGTGATTCTAAAGGAGGGGATGGGGGGGGGGGCAGCGGCATAATTATTCAGTATATGTTTGGCAATTCACGTACACTTTACCGAAAAATGCTCTTCAGAATTCTGCTTAACCAATAATACAATTGACAAATGTCTATTGATTATGATGATGCTTTCCCAGTCAGTCCTTGCTGAAATATCTGCAACACTCGGTCGTAGTAACAACAGGCCTGTGCGATTGTTTAAAGTTAAGCTGCAATGGTGTGTTTGCACAGGTTGCGTTGTACAATCTATTCCTTGATCGGCCCAGCAGCCCTTCGTTCGACTACAGGATGCTATTGACCTGAACTCAATAACTCCAGGTCCTGAGGGGATGCAACCTCTCCAAAGTACCAGGACCTGATGGCATCCATTTAACACTTTGTATCACTGTGCCGAGTTACTTGCCGTCCCACTCCATATCATCTACACCAAGAAGCGGCTATTTAAGAAGCAGCTATTCCACCTGACTGGAAGAACGCAGTTTCCCATCCATAATTCCGGCGATTGCATGCAGCGTACCAAATTACAGGCCTATCAGCATCACATCACAAGTTGGCAAAGTCCTCGAGAGGCTGGTGGGCACCTACATGCGGAAACTTTTTGAACTACATGACACTCTCTCCTCAAGCTAGCACGCGTTCAGCGAAGGGTACTCATGCCTCACCATTCTACTGGATTGAATTCATTGAGGAAAATGTCCCTTGTGATGTCATCCTCCTGGACATTAGGAAGGCGTTTGACACAGTGGACCACCTCCATTCTCATTGATAAGCCCACGACCAACGGTGTTCACGAGAACCTCCTTCAATGGATCGCCGCCAGTGTGTGTCTGTTGAGGGAGCCCGCTCTACATGGCTGCCTGCTTACAGTGGTGTGCCTCAAGGCACCATGCGTGGACCCCCTTCTTTTCCGTATGTGTGTTTACGACTTCCCTGGTGTTATTGTTACCTTATGCAACCTTTACGCCGTCGACTCCAGATCATTAGGCCACGAAAAAAGATTAGTTGTTTCCCTGGCCCTGTCTGGCGGTTAAATTTGCCCCTGGTCATTGCTTTTTATTTGCTAGCGAAAGCTAAATTTATTACTGTACAAGAAATCAATTCGTTAGTATAAGTATTCGTGGCATTAGTAATAATAAGTATTCTCGTCAAGAATTTGTAGGGTTGGGGAGGAGAATTTGTGACTTGAGACCCCTTACTGAAACATCTTAGATTCATTCCTGTTAGTTCCTTCTAAGTTTATAGAGGGCGCCATGAGTTTTATGTTGGCATTTTTACTCAGTTTTCAGCCTAAAATTAAACTAAACTAAACGAAACTAGCTTGTATTTAATTATATATTTAGTTTAGTCAGTTGTCTGTTCCTCATTTGCTGTACCAAACTGTTTCGGAATGAGTTTAGCAACTAATAATTAAACTCTTTTATTTGCAGCCAATGAATGGGCGGCGGTTGTTGCGAACTGTCATGGTTCGCACCGCAACCTTATGGCAATCAATTGCAATTCCTATTACCCGTTTTCTAGGTAAGTATTATATCGCGGATGTTAATTTTAAGTTTCGAGAAGAAAACCAAACAATTGTTATGTGTATTTCAAAATTTCTGAATTTGAGGAGTTTATCATTTACAACATTTTGAAGTAGGCGATGATGATCCTGAGAGAGAGAGAGAGAGAGCGCATGACTAGCTAGGTCCCTGCCAGTCAGTGCTGGAGAAGACTGTATAGTGTGATGGATTGCCAGTATCTTCAGTAGATATGGGATCTATTTTGTCCTATTGTGGACTGTATCTTGCCCGGCCACAATGGAGGTTCCTTGATTTCAATCCGCGGGTATGCCTCTGTCCCCTTATGTCTTTTCTGTTTAAGATGAAACCTAAGCAATATCTGGCTCTTTTAGTCTGAAGAGGCAAACGTTATTCTCATTCACAGAATCCCTCCTTGCTGTGTTAAAAAGTGGGATGTCCGTTGCACCAATGGGCACTTTTTATTTATTCATTAGCATACAATTACCCCCTAATTTATGCAATAATAAAGCAAACCGTGCATCCATTATGTCACTTCCAGTACCCGACTCACTTCCTCCCATGCGCCCAGACACCTTTGTCTCATTTCCCGTCGTTGCGGCAAGTTGGGTAACGTTGCGTGAGTCAAATTTTCAGGCAGGAAAACGTGTATTGTTTGGGTTCAGCTGCAGATTTCCGTGATGCCGAAGAAGGATAAGTCGAAATCGTGTGCGTTGCGTGTGGATTATCCAGCGGATGCCGTGGATGCTGAGAGCGTGTTGTTTTGGATTCGGCAAGGAAGACATTGGACAATTTCCAAGATGACGGCGGCGTTAGGCCTAAAGTGGCGGTGAGTACTGCGGAGCCGTCCATTCCGTGGGGTAGTTTCACAGACTCGATTTATGGCCTGCCGGCTATTATTGGTAAGGAAATGCAAGATGCATTGCGGCAGGTGATTTCCATCATTCTGACGATAATCCGGACACGCGTTCGAGGCAAGGGTTCCATCCAAGGGACAAGACTAGAGTTGGATTACCAAGCCGAGAATTCTGTCAACGTGACGAGGAGTATATTTTGTAGCCAGTTGATTCTGCCTGCAGTCTGGGTGAGGAGAACGAGTATGATTCGTTTCAGGAAAAACGAATGCGACACGTGCCACTAATGGGTAACTCGGCTCGAGGTTGTGAATATGGTGAGGCTGATTGTTTTGACGGAGGTTGGCAACACCCATTGGAGAGAGAGGAAAATTAGCACATGCTAGGTGATTTTTTGACCAAAGAGAGTGTAGCCTGTCGAGGACAGGGGACTACTTTGGAAGGTGCCGTCGATTTTCCAAGTGACGTAGGTAAACATGCTTTACCAGACGCAGTGGCGATGAAGCACCCGGAATGGACGATGGAGGGCAAACACAAAAACGTGTGGTTGACGCCGGTGGAAAGGGAGTCAATCTCCGATCGTTATGTGGTCAACACGGTTTTACACAAAGACTTTTCGCCGCCGTGTACACCATTGTTGTCCAAAACCACGAATCAAACGCTAGAGTACGTTGATGTTGCGCTGACAAAGATACAAGGGAACTGCTTGTTGATGATGTTGCCGTTGCTGCGTGCGCTGCAATTCTGTGCTACAGATCCCATCAATTTGTCTTCATCGTGGAAATCGCAAGTAGTTTGGGTCAATGGATTTGCCACGACATTACAGATTCGGGCGTCGTTGAGCGTTAACGAGACGAGACGATACAGGTTGCAATTCGCCTTTGCGGAGGAGATATGTGTGGAGCTGCTTGCTCGTCATCCGACGTTACAAACGTTGTTTGGCACCCTGTTAAATGAGTTGCGACAGCAAGTGCAGCAGGAGGTGGCAGCTGCGAGACGGAGGTCACTGGTGGCACGAAAAATGCCAGCACCGAATTGGCAGCCGTTTGGGAGGGGCGGCCGGGAATACACCCGCGGCGGGCAGGTAATTGGTTTTAGGGAGGAATGCCCGGGTGTGGTCTATGCCTTATTGTTGTTTGGTTCATGTGTTGGGAAACTCCCAGGGGAGTTTCAAAGGTGTCGAAGATGGACAAGTCTTGGGCACGGTATCGCTGTAGGTCCCAGTGGCTGGATTGTCAGCGATAACCAGAACAATTGTGGAAGCTGATGTCACAGCGTCATCTCGGCAGCTGTATGTGTGTAAGTGGAATCATTGGGTGAGCTGGTGTGAGGGGTACAGGGTACCATTTTGGTTGGTACCGATGGATTGTTGCGTTAATTTTTTAGCTGAGCTTTATTGGCATGTTTGGCATATAGGACTTAAGCAGGTTACGTTGCGGCGCTAGGCCTGTTTCACCACGGTTTCGATGGTAAAAGAGTGTCCGTGCATCCCTTAGTTCATAGATTTTTAAAGGGCGTTTTTCATTTGCCACGTTATGTTGACATTAGGGACTTAGCGGTGGTAGCCCTCTTATTGTGGACTTAGCATCTGTCGAGGAGTCTAACTTTCAAAATGTGCATGCTTTTGATGACGCGATGTGGAGGCTGCTGAGGCAGTGTTTGTGGTGTGCCCGCACAAGATTGCGCTCCGTTCTTGTTCCTGCGTCAGCACTGTAACGAGGGTGCCTGTGATCATACTTCCGACGGACGGAACCGTTGCGGGATGCTGAGGTGGCGAGATCCAGTCATCGACCGGAGCGGTTGCTGTTACGTCCGGCCACATCAGCCGGTGTCATCCCAGACGATAGCCAGGTGGCTGCGTGCAACGCTGCAGGCAGCGGGTGTGGATGTGGGGCAGTTCAGGGATCATTCGGCGCCTCGTCGCATATCATGGCAATGGCCAACTGGGCTTCGCCTTCAGTGTTCCACTCGTACTACCAAAGGGAATTGGCACCAGGCGTGGCGGATCAGGTGTTGCAGTTGAATGGTCTGCTATAGCAGTTACTGGTAAGTGGTTGGTGCTGCACCACAGGTTGGAATCTATCCCTCTTGTTAACACAGCGGGGAGGAATTCTGTGAATGAGAATTGATGATTCTACCAGAGACCTTGTTACCAGAGTAGAATCCGATGAAGCTGTGTTACCTTAAATGCCCAACTGCCTCCGATGGCGTAGATCAGGGTCACCAGCTGGCTGAAGGCAGTGGTGTCTGAGCGCGTGGGAGGAAGTAGTTTGGGGACCGGCAGTGACTTAATGGACGCGAGATTTGCTTTCTTATTGCATAAATTACGGGGTAATTGTATGCAAATGAAGGAATAAACAGTGCTGATTGGTGAAAGGGACATCCCACTTGTTAACACAACTTCGTTGTATTCTACTCTTGAGAACTTCGATTCTCCTGCAAGAACAAGTTCTCTGGTAGAATCATCAATTTTAAATAATGTCTATTTTCTGACTTGCTGTCGAAAGTGTTTTTTTGGGAACTTATTTTTAAGGTTAATAAATAACTTCAAAACAACTCAAAGGGGACATCCCTTCCAAACCAAATACATGTAGGTTTTCAAAACTCCACTAAAGTACAGACACAAGGCTTCATTCACATGTTTGTTAGTCAATCCGTTGCTATAATCTGTTTGGCTGCTAGGACACAGTAGCCGCCAAACAATAACATACACACAAAACAAAAAGAAACAAATGTCATTGTTCACTTGAATTTTCAGTGAAAAAGAATACACTGGTGTACGAAACAGTCGTGTGATGGTCACGTTAACTTTCTTCAGAAGTGTTTATGGTACAAATTGGACAACGATTACATTCTGAGTGTAAAACACAGACAGTTGGCATTAACAATGGATAATATGACATTAAGGCACTTAGCAGACCGAACACTTTCACCACCTAAACAGACAACTAAAGTTAGAAGAATTCCCTACTCTTCTTCTTCATAAGCAATAACTATTAAGAGGTGAGAAGTTTACATGTTGTGGAGGTAACAAAATATGAACTTCCCTCTCGCTCTTTTCTACTACTGATCTTTACGAGTGATTCGGTACAAGTTGGAGCTGGCTTAGCTCCCAACGTTTGTCCAGCTTGGGGATCAAATCGGGCCGGATAATGCTGTAAATTTTGTCATAGGTGGGCCCAGTGAGGTTCATTAGTGGCACCCGACAGTGTGAGAAGTGTTTTATTGCAAAAGATTCAAGAGCCCTGAAATGGGCTCTTTGTTTTGTGGTAGAATGTAGAAGGATCCACTTGGTCCCAGGCGATCTTGAGATTTGTCTTACTGTGGTGTTGGGCGATTCTACTTAGTTGGGGTCCTCGTTGAGTGGCCCCCTTATGTGAAACTCAATGAACATGTGGGGTCCACCCAATGAGGAGAGAAACTATTTTCTAAATGGAATCTTCCAACACCAGAGAAAGACCAAGCACAAGATTGTCTGGAACCAAGCATCCATTCTTCTACAGTCTAACACAAAACAAGGTGCCCATTGTCTAACTAGAGAATTTTTGGCAAGACCGCGCCAACCTGCACAGGATGACTCGTAAAGATCAGTAGTAGAATAGAGCGAGAGAGAATTTAGAATTTCGTTACACCCACAACATGTAAACTTTTAACTTCTCAGCAATTATTGCTTCCGAAGAAGAAGCATGTGGATTTCTTCGAAAATTCAAGAGAACTAACTTTACTAAAAAATCCGTTATTGGAACAACTCTGAAACTCGCAACGATCGTTAATAAAATCTTCACCACAATTTTCGCTCATGTTCAAAAAGAAGACCCTCCTTAGTCTTGCAAATTTTCGACAAAACTTCGTTTGTTTTCTTCAGGCTCTCTTAAGGACGGATTCGAACTCTGATTACATATTCCCAAAGGAGAAAAAAGTAGGAAGATGTAATCAGAGTTCGAATCTGTCCTTAAGAGAGCCTGAAGAAGCCTGACACACACAAAGTTTTGTCGAAAATTTGCAAGACTAAGGAAGGTCTTCTTTTTGAAAATAAGTGAAAATTCTGGTGAAGAGTTTATTAAGGCTACAAAAAAAAAAAAATTAGTTGTTTCTCAGGCCCTGCCTGGTGGTCAAATTTGCCCCTTGTCGATGCTTTTTATTTGCTAGTTCAAGCTAAATTTATTACCGTTACAAGGAAAAGCAATTCAGTTAGCTGAAAATAAGTATTATTTAGCCTAAATTAACCACTTTCAGCTTCGTAAAATTAAGTGTTTTGCAAGTTTTTCCGTAAAATTAAAATGCAAGTGTTTTGAGCAGTTGAAAGTAAGACTTGAGTTACTGCCAATAAAATAAAAAATAAAACAAAAAGCCTGGTGGCCTGGTTACTTTTTGAATGAAAATACCCGAGAAAATACCCTTATTTCTTTTCACGGCCTAACGAACTAACTTTAGTTGTCTGCTTTGGTGGTGAAGGTGTTCTACTTAGTGCGTTAATATTTTCAGTCAGACGTCGTTACTCTCTGTTACCTGAGAGTCATACGTTCTCAACGTAAATACTTCTAAAGAAGGTGAATGTGAGCATTACATTTCTGTTTTGTACATCAGTGTATTGTTTTTCACCGAAAATTCAAGTGGACAATTGCATTAGTTCCTTTTTTTGGTGTGTGCATTATAGTTTGCTATGTCTGAAAAGAGCCACAGTCGACGCCAACTTGCAGTTTTGGAGAATTGCCTAGGAGATTATATGTTGCTATCCTAGGATTATTTTTGGTGTATCCAAACATGAAATTTGATTTTACTCACTTAACCGTTGCAATTACAGTCGCTTGTTATCATAGTGGGTCGGTCATGTCAAGTCCACAAGCTGCTTTCCATAGAGCAGTCCAATATTTAGGCACCGAAAGCTGCTTGTATTTTCATGTTGTTTTAAAAAGTCAAAATTGGTTATTTTTTTGGCTAAACTTTAGAAAAAACGAACTTTTACTTAGACTGCCAACTGACATCAGTTTGTTCTGATATCATTGTACTGTTGCTGGTACAGGTTCAGTTCAGTCACAGTTTATTTAGTGGCGTTCACTGTATTTGTCTTGTTCCAGAATGGGTTTTACCACGTCGAGGGGCACGGCTCTTGCCAAATCAACGAGACGTGTTTTTAGGAGGGAGTTGTGGACCCTCCTCGTGGCGGGAAGATCTTGCAATTCCTCTCCTTAAGTAAGTTGTTTGTGTTGCCTTAGGTCACTTAAACTTATTCAAATAACTTGTTTTTAAAACATCCCTGTTACAATTCTTTTATTGTAGGAAAAGTGGATTAACTTACTTTAATCCCCAAATCAATCGCTGGAGTGAACGGTTAATACCCATCGAAGCTGCAGCTATGGAGAATTGTCGAGTTCTTTTATTTGTTATTACGAACACCTGTCGGTCAATTGCAGCTATGGCTTTAGTAAGTCGTATTTTTCTATTGCTTTCTTCTTCATGATACTGCGAGGCAGCAAATTACTTAAGAAATAGCATTGTGCCGTTTAAGGGGTTTTACCGTATGAAATTACTATATAATCATTTGCATTTAATACTTAATTTTCACTTTCCTCATATAACTTTGAATTATAGCTTAAATTCTTTTATTTACTGTTCAATGCCCAATAATCAAAGAAAAAGGTGCTTAGTTAGGCTCACCACCATTGTTGGCAATCTAATAATGTTCTTCATGACTTTCGTTTTAGGCATGACCGAGAGTGGTTTTGTTCTATGTTCATGTAATTTAGGATTTTTTTGTAGTATTGCCTGATACATTCGCATTAGGAAATACAAATGTATTTATTAAAAAACACCTTGTGCTCATTACCCTCCTGGTGAATGTGTAGACCATATGCTGTCCGACTTCGTGTGTGTAAGTTTTTTGCTTCTACCATTCGGTGGATGGAATTTTGAGGATGGAGAGCCATTGTGAATAGGAATTCAACCCATGCCCCCCTCAGACTACTTCCACTACATCGACGAACAGATTGTTTGTTGAAGATAGTTTAACAACAATCTAAGTACCTAACTGAATCGTTAGAAGTTAATTCTCTTTTGTCGGTTAGCTGGGAATCTCGGAGATTAATGTAACCTGGCCTACCTTGCCTGAAAATACGACTTCGGCAATTTTATTTTGCTTTAAATTCAGTTCGTTCCCTTCTGGAAGAGTTACGGTCACAAATTTGTGAAAATTTGAAGTTAATATCTTGCGTCATAACGGATTATAAAACCTAACGTAGTGATGCCTACCTTGCCTGAGACTATGGTATTGGTGATTTTGTTTTAATCCGTGCTCTCCAGTATGAAAGTAGGGCATAAGTTACGGAAAATTCAGATGCAACACAAACTATTAAAGTGTCGGTGGCGGTCAAGGAGGCAGTCACGCCGTTAACAAAGAAAATCAAAATGGCGGATGACTTTGTGTCGCCGTGTGGCGCTGGTTCGCATACGGAGGAGACAGTGACCTTGGCGAAGTCTGCGTCGCCTGGATGCTGTATTGGTACCGACTCACTGCCAAGGGAATTGGTTGGAAGTAGAAATTTCATCACGGGGACACAAAAATTATGAAAGCAAGGAGTGAAAGGTAGGTTGCGTGCGTTAATTGCTGGAGAATGTAAGTACGTTGAATTATTTGATGAACAGTCGAACTGAGATGCAAGCGAAAAGGTACAAAGTAACCTGTCCTCGGAAAATGGGTTAAACCAAATAAGTGGTGAATAGACTGATGAAAAGTGATGCCGAGGTGTGGACAGAAAGATAAAAAGTACCCTGCCGTCGGCAAAAGTGACAAAACAAAAGTCGTACCGAGGTGCGAGCAAAAAGATGCAAAGTACCCTGCCATCGGCAAAAGTAACGAAATTCAAACCGACATGCACCCGAAAAGGTACAATGTGCCCTGCCCTCAGAAAATGTGACAAAGCGAAAGTCAATAAGAAGCAGACGTAGGTCGAGACAGAGACTATAGAGACTGGGACAAGAGACTGAAAGTAGCGATCCGGCTGTTTATTCGGAGAGTGTTGGTTTTGAGGGCGCAGTATCGTGAAACCAGAAAGTCGGCACTACAACAGTTTCGAAAAAATTAATAGCAGTGAGGCCACGTCGCCATGCAATGTCAGGATTTTGCCCTGGGCTTACTGCAAATGTGCCACTGGACAAGGTGGTCGCAAGGTGTTAAGAGCAAGAGCAAGATGTTTTTTTCCTTGGTAGTAGTATATCCTTCCCCTGCGTTCCTTGCTTCTTGGCTTTCTCAAAGCATTCATCAGCATCTTCGTACAAGACAGACACGGATGGGACTGAAATAACGGGACAGGCAGAATTTGTCCATGGAAAATAGTGAAACTGGCCAGTTCAAGGAGCACCTGTAGTTTTTAGTTATAGTTGGAAAACATTTTTTGACCCAGCGATGTCATCCGAAGGGCTTTCAGAACTGCACCAAACCCTTTAGATCATGAACATTAAATAAATAAATACAAGCTATAATGTAAATGTAAGTATCATATTTTAGCATAAGTAAATACTAATTTATCTTTGAAATTCTGTTTTAATACTTAAAACTTAATTTTTGTTGGCCAAGCACCTGAAGTGATTGAATTTGGATTTTGTGTGTGTGTGTGTGTGTGTTTGTCTGTTTGAAACACAATAACGTTTGCAATATTGTTCCGATTTGATTCCAAATTGCTGACGAAGGGAGCTTTGGTGCACGAAAGAAGCAAGTTTGAAGAGCAAATTCCTACTTCAAATATTTTTGGAGATATTTGGATTTTAGCCCGACTTGTAGCTAGGTTTTAGTAGCAGCAATAAGGGAGCCCGATCTGTAAGGCTAATGGCTCCGAGTATTACATGAACTGCAAAGCCATTTAGCCTGTAAAAGATCGTAGGAATTGCTGATGGAATTAACTAGCAAAAACTGTCCTCTTCTTCTGGCACCATGGGTATGGCTGGGAGCGCATTAAAACTCCATCATACCTTCGTGAAAGGTTTTGTAGTGATAAGGAATGCAGAAAATAAATACGCACTGTTACTGCCAATGTCTGATGCTTTGAAACAATGCACATGCTTGTTTCATCATTTCTTCAAGATTCATTCGTAGTGGTGGAGCTATGCGGATGCACTTGTAAAGATTGGTGTTGGATTCCTTTCCGCAGAGCACTGAGTAGAAATTCTATGGGTGAAGTGGTTTCAAAATCTATTCTGAATTAAATTTTACAACACAATGGAAAACACATATTGTAGGCTTGTAGATTTCTTGTGTGGCTCAGTAATGGGGTCTTCAGAACTTTATTGCCTACTATTTTAATGCAGGATGTCCCACAAATATACTGACAAAGACTGGGTGGCTGTAGAGAGCACGGCAACAAGCAACTCCCCCCCCCCCCTCCTCCACGTGCCACTTTTGTCTGAAATGATGGATTTGAGTTTGCACCATTGCAAAGCACCTCCAATGCTGTGAACATGTACCAAGTTATATTCTGATATCTTTCGGTGTCTTTGATGTTTCTCGAAACAACTTTGTTAGCAAACCTCTTGCACCCTTTATTTAATTAGCGGTTCATTTTCGAATTCATTGGCAATAGTTACTTGTTTTCGAGCCCTCTATAACTGCGCAACGTTTGTCAGTATATTTATGGGACACCCTGTATATAAGAACATAAATTGCACTCAAATTACACACCACAGTAATTTTAAACGATGTTGGCTAGATTTCTCAAGCATGATTGGCAAAACGTCAGTTTGTAGTTCGCTCAACAAAAAACAGTTCTAAAATGTGAACTTCCGGCTTCAGATTAAAAAATTAAACTTCTCTTGCCAATGTTCTACACTAGAATTCATTTTTTTTTACATCGTACTAAAAAAATTTGTGTTTGTTGATTTCAGGCTGCCCATTATATAGGGTTGGGTTGCAACATTGTTTTATGTATTCAGTATCTCTGGGATGACTGCAGTATTGAAAATGAAAAGGTAACTTTGCTGTTATTAGCTGTAGAATAACTTTCATTGTGCCCGACGCTTGTGATTGATGGGGATGACGAGATAATTTGAACACCCCCTGAAGCAGTTGCAATCCTGTACATTAAAAAAAGTTTAATGTGTTATGACATAGAATGTTAATGTCCAATTACCAACAATGTGATGATACAGTATCACAGCTGGCCTTCACTCCTTTAGCCAAGTGCTCATGTAGCTATGGATGGCATTTTTTTTTCTGGGGGATATGTAAAGGACCGTGTGTACGGGACCAAGGTGCAGGGTATAACAGAATAATCGTGGAAGGTCCGAGATACTGCAAATCCTCGACAATACTGGTGCAAAATTTAATATTTGCTGCGTATTTGCATGCAACAAGTGGAACACACGTGGAAGTGTAATTGGTATTAGTGTTAGAATTGTTGTCGAATTAAACATTTTTTAGTTGTTCTTTCCAATTGGTGAAACCGCATTACGATTCGTTTTGTTGTTCATTTTTTATTGTAGGAACAATAATTAATGGACATCCTATTTCCTAGACTTGAATGTATAAATTGTGTTCTTTTGTTTTACAGGTTTCTAAACAGGCTGTAAAAGATTACAATCGTGGCCGTATGTACCTGTCAGACTTAGCTAATCGGGAAGGAATTCCAGTGTTTGAGGACATTGACGAAGCCGTGGAGTGTGTGATTCTCAAATGTAAATCTGGCTCTTAACAGATTGGGAAGCCTAAGGCAGTGTACATGGGACCACATTGTCTGCTTTCCTTCAGTGAGTGTCTCGCTACTGTTGAAAGCAACATTCGCGAAAGTTGGCCAACTACGTTATGTACCTTTAATACAGCGGCAACAGTGTTTAACACAAATTAACAATTTGTAGTTTTAACAGAAATGGCTTTTTCCGGGTATGGGGCACTAGATCAAGGATTTCAAAATTAGTTGTCCATTATTGATGAGTGCCGTTGCACTAAACGTCCAAAATGCGTTCACTGAATGAGAAGCACTAGTGGATACACAATTGGGTTTTCCATTATATTGGTATCGATCCCTGAAATTTTGATTTCTTGTTGTGTCTAGAACTACATTGATAATTTTTTTCATTTACGTTGCTAACTTAGTGCCAATTTTGACATTTTAACAAAGCTCTCCACTGGTTTTCAGTCTAGCTTAGATCTGAATTATTTAACAGAGTTAAAAAAAATGCGGGTCCAAAAAAAGTGAAAAACCGCGAAGACATTTCAAGAACCTTTTTACAGTTCTGCACCAACACCGAGCCAGCCCTTTAGTGGTATATTCAACGTATTGTGATATCTAAGTATGGCTCTCTACCGGTTCTTAATCATAACTGATACAGTTGTACAGATGCCTGTAGTCCAGTTTGCCATACTTGACGGGCACAGCTGCATTATCAAAAGCCTGCATTCATTGGTTACCCATTTTTACTAAGATTAGGGCAAAATTTATTGTCCACATTCTTATCGTAAATGTTGTCCTTTATCTTAAATTTACTGTACTGGCTCACACACAAACTACACTTTATTCCGAAATGTTTTATTTAGCTACCAGCCATTTATAATGGACATGGAAATAATTTATTAAATATTGACCAATTTATACGGACAAATACACCTTTTTAATTGATTTTTTTTATACCAATGGTGCAAACCACAAGTCAGTGCTGTTTCCCAAGTTATTTATGGAACATCGGAAAAACTTCCAGTAAGCGTCCAGCTCATTTTCACACTGGATAGTTCATTACCAGTATCTAGAATTTTCGACTGCTGGCTCTCACTAGATTGATTCTTCCTCTGGTTACATGACGATATGTAACCAGAGGAGGACTCAACCTAGTGAGAGCCTAAAGAAGACTGCTGGAAACAGTTAAAAATCAGCTTGATAACGAGTGAATTGTCTGCAGTGTGAAAATGAGCATAAGCTTGCCAGAAGTGTTTCTGATGATTCAGACTTTGCATTTCACAGTATGAGCAGTAGCGGTATTATTTATGAAAAACAATAAATCAGCATTTTAAACCAAACGCAGTTGGGGTAAGAAATATTCCTAAACAGTTGGGTGTCGTTTAAGCGAGCCAATGCGGTACTATTTCCCCTTATACCTTAAATCGTGTATTAGACGCTCATGGGATTATGCAGTTAATTTGGCATGGGGGGGGGGGGGGGGTCAAAACAAAAATAAACCTATTTTCTAAAAACTTCGGTCCAGTTTACTCTTATCTCGGAAAATCTACGATTCACGTACGTGATCTGGCTTCAATCTAGCATCAGCACAATGTCTTTGTTCTCGTTTATTCACATATTTAAGGTATTGAATTGTCTCTCCTCCAAAGTAATTCACAGTTAAAACTAATTTCTAACCACACAAAGCTATGGTAACATCAGCGCAATTCATGATAAGGAATTCTTGTATATTGGTGTCATTCAGTCATTTACATACTTCATTTGGAATCAGTGTGGCAAAAACGCAATGGCTTTATTCTCATTTACTAACAAATTCAGTTTATTAGATCGTCACTCCTCTACAATCCAACATAATTTACTCTTGAACTAATTTTTAACCCTATTGTGACAATTCATATTGACGCACTGAGCAAATAACCACTCTGACAGCCTTCTGAATGTTGGTTAGTAGTTTATTACCTCTCACTTTGCAATGATACGGTTTTAAAAATACGAAAGTTCGTATAATTACTCTGAGAGGCACAGAGGTGGCCAGAACGCTTTTTGTCCTACCCCTACCTAGAAATTAAAAACTCTCTCACATATGGGGCCAAGCCTCATACTCACTCGAGACCCTCGACAGCATTCTCATTATTGTCATTATTGGCTGGACCTATACGCGCTCGTCGGTCTCTTCGATTTTAATTATGGGCTGACTACCCCCTCCATTTGCACACCCGCTCGCCCCAGCGTATGTGCTGCGACACCTGGGCCCGTTGCACGCTCGTACCCTTACGCATCCTGCATATCGCTGTGCCAGGGCACTCCCCTATCTCCTACCAAAAATTTCATTTTGACAACAATAGCAATGCACTGCCACAATTCAGACTACCATTGATACAGTACAAACAGCATGATTAACTCTGACCCTATTCATTATACAGTAGGGATGTGCGATACTCGAAAAGTTCGAGTAAATTCGTATGTAACTTGTACTCGAACTCGGCACGCTGCTCATGTCCATACTCGAAAAATTCGAATCCGGCGTAAATGCGATAACTTCGTCAATTTTTGACCGATTATGACATTCCAATATACCAAATCGATCGTCTCGACGAGAGCCTTCCAGTGGTCCAGATTAAAAATCAATAACTGAAACCATTTTCAAGTTATATCCTTAAAACTGGAAAACCATGACCCACACAGTCAACTAAGCACCATCTTTGTTCCTATTATTTTAACAAATTAAAGGGAAACTTGCAAACAAAATATTTCCATCAAATACTCGAACTCGGCTCGATACTCGATTCTTAAATGCAAACTCGGCTCGGCTCGACTCGAATTAAAATATTTCTACTCGCACATCCCTATTATACAGGAAAACAAACACGCGTCCCTCATGCGTGAGCGGCGCTTACTAAAACCTAAAATATGCAATTTAAACGCTGGATGACAGGAAAAAGAGAAAAAATATGGCGTCATGGTGCACGGAAGTATAGTATGTTGACCATGTAGTGTACATTGGTCTCTAAAACTAGGGTCCCACTAAATATTGAATGATGAACCGTCTGTATGTATTAAAGTTCTCCGATGACATGTGGTGCTCATGCAGACAGCGGCTCATCATAGTAGCTATAATAATGAGAGAAAAAAACAGAAAAAGTGGTACTCTATGATACTCTTCCCATCTCCTGTGTATCATAGGTGGGCAACGAAATGGGCACATTCGGTGGTGTTCAGTTCTGCATGAAAGTCTTCTCCTATGCACGCCTACTACACTCGTACAGTACTTGTGGTCGCGATCAGTTGGGTCGTCATTTTGGTCCGTCGTCGGCATCGTCTCCCTTTCACAGTCCGATCGCTGACGTTTCACACGTCATCGCTGTTAAGTTCCCAGTCCGGGATCACCGCTAACACCATGTTGTGTAGGAAGTCTGGGTAGTCGAAACGTACGCTGTGGATCGGTTTCAAGCTATGGAATTCTAGTCGCGCGGTGTCCACATCTGGATGGATGGATGGGGGGGGGGGCTGGTAGGCCGTCGCTGCTTCTCATTGGTGTGAGCCAGCCCATTGGTCCCAGGAGTTGCAATATGGCAGCCATGGCGTCATCGCTGATTCCGTCCGTCTCACGCCGGCCCGTGATGATGGCTCCACCAAGCCGGTTCACTCCTCGTCCGACCGTTGAGTACGCACCTTTCTGGCAGCCCGGAATGGCGTTAGGTCGGTAAAAGAAAATCATTTCACAAATCTATATTGGTACGTGAACTTGCTTTTCTGCCTTCGTGATGTAGTTTGAGTCTCATCTACCCGTGAGCAGAGAGTTCAAGAGGAGGATGCGCCATAGGTTTTTCCATGCACTAGTGCCTACTATGCTGCCTGCCGCGTGCACCATGCTATCCATTGCGCCTGCGTTACCGATCATGCTGTTGTCCGGGCGATCATCCTGTTGCTCCACTTCCTCAAATCTGTTAGACGAGTCCGGTGGTGCCGCTATGATTCTGCATTGTGGCAGCTTGAGTCTTTTCTCTACTTCGGTGGCTTGTTGTTCGCACCCGCTTCCTTCTTCGTCCCCTGTGATCACATACACAAAGGCTTCGTTCCCACGAGTTGCCCCGTTCCTGTTTTCCTCGCAAATATCCGCCATACCTGGGTCTTCAGCTGTTCCCAGATCTTTAGGTACCATTGTGTGACGATTCATATTGACACACTGAGCAAATCACAACTCTGGCAGACTTCTGAATGTTAGTTAGTAGTTTAATACCTCTAACTTTCCAATGATACAGTTGTTCGCTCTCTGACTGCCTCGCGCGCTCTGCCCTTTGTTCTTCATCCACCCACGCCACTACCAGTACTCTGATGCGCGCAGGGTGCACCGGAACCCAGCGTCGGGCATACAACCAGGAGGGACTGCTCCCCCTCCTCACACCACAAACCTTTCGTTACTGCAAGCTTCGATAAGATATCTTCACGCACCGGACATTTGTTAACAAGAGGGGGGGGGACTGAGGTTTAATTAGACAAGACAGAATAATTGCTCATTGCTTTCCTGGAGGTAGTAACCACTCATCTTTTGTCCTGAAAGTGGCGGCAAATACGTCCCTGTTTGTGAATCGCATTAGATAAAATGTTAATTTCGTTAAATGTATGAAGCTTTTGAGTTGTCACGATATTGACCTTAAAAGCATTTTAGGGGGGTTGGCTTCAGCTCCAAGTGGGCATTTAATACACGATTTACAGTACATAAAATTAAAGCTCATTCAACTAATTCAGTTTGATAGAACATCTCTGTCAGTTTCAATAACCAAAAGTCAGAAAATCTGATTTATGCCAAGCTTCCATAATAGCAGTAGTGAATGTACTGAGTGCGGTGAATATTGCCAGGCAAGTGCGGATATTTGTCAGTTTCCTGTAAATTACGATGCCAAAATGTCTAAAAACAAAAGATTAGTTTTATGAAAACAGCATACATAAAATAAATGCACAATAGGGATGTCTTTACTTCTTTATTCGCAGACAATGAATGCTCTTTTTCCACGCATGTTTTGTTATACTGTACTCATTTTGGGATTTATGTTGACGTTATTTATTTACCATGCTAAGTATTTAAGTGCTGTACTAGCAGTATTAGCTACAGCATCATGTGTTTCTTATAAGTGTGAACATACAACCTTAATGTTTACGAGATAGAAGCAAGTTTTATCATAAACAATGCGAGGTAAATGTCCACTCCTCTTCTAGGTTTCATCGAAGTCATAACCAAGCTAATGCTTGGATAAATGTCACCCTCTCCCCCCCCACCAATTTAACAACTACAAGTGTAAGATTAGCATGTTAGCAACTTTTTATCAGTGCTTTCGTTACTTGCTTAGGTTTTCAGCCTTCTTTGAATTTCAACTAGTTGATCTAAGTTTGTGATCGTCTACCAGCACTTCCCTGATGAAGGACTGGGTTGCTTACCTAAGTTTGATGAGGCAGCTGGCATGTTCAGGATGAGCATGCAACTTACCAGAAATATGTGTACAGCTAAGATAGAGATAACCGCACTTACGTTACATTATTGTTTCGATAAAAAGTTATTCTTGAAGACTTAATGTGGTGATTGTCATCCAAGAAACGTTTTTACCGTGCATGCAAAATCTACCCTATCCTGGTATCTAGGATACCCAACAAAATCACCGTCATCAGAAAAAATCCAACAAATCACGTAATTTGTTGTACACTTACCTAAAAACACGCTTTTCGTCAGACAATTTTACATTAAGTACATTTTGCATGTATGGTTTTTACACTGATTTTATTGTCATATCATGCAAA
>JAHWFP010175488.1:0-47380 GCA_023313725.1 Lithobius niger
TGGGATCGCGATGGCGTGTTCGGACCAGTAGCGAACGACGCGATGGTAGGTCAAATTTTGAAGGTCCAGCGTCGGAAACCGACCCAACAGGACGTGTCTCGGCCAACCGAGCCGTTCCCCGACTACGTTGGGTAACACGGTCTCGTTTGCCCTCAACGAGGGGTCGGGGACTATGACTGCCCTCTCTGTTCCCCAAAAACGCTTCCTCAGGACGTTCTGGCGCAAAAAATTGTTTTTACCGCGCTTGAGCCGATCTGACGGGCTGCCGTACAAGAAGCACTTTTGAATCTTTTCCCGCGGCGCGATTATGGTGGCGCGCAACTTCTTGGCCCTCTCAGTCTTGATGAGCTGGAGCATGTGGCGATGGATCTGGGGGTTATTGGCGTAGTACAGGGGTGGCGGAACGAGAAAGTCGTCCACCATGCACGAGTACGTGCGTTCCTTGTTCCCGAAACCGCCGCGCGCAATCGCGCCGCGACTTCTTCCCTCGAGCCATTTCTTCGTCTTGCAACCTGTCTTGCATTTGCACTTGACGAGACCCAAATTGGGTATCGTCTTTGGGTAGGGATAGAAGACGGTCCGACAGTTGGAGCAAATCAAAACTTCTTCGCTGGGGGGCTTCTTGGACTTGAGGATGCACCTCTCGACGAGAAAACATTCGGGGCAACTAAACTTCCTCACCCGGTCGTAACTCTCCTGGTCTTCGGGAGCGAGGGATTGGCGGCTAGATGCGTAAAAGTGGGTCGAATTGGAGAACGTCTGACACAGGTTTTCGAACTGTTTGGTCGTTATCTTTTTAGCCGGGGGAAACGACGGCACGTCGCTCGTCCATCTGTACTCTACCGACGAAATCATATTTGTCCCGCCGCCGACGTACGATCTTACTTAAGAATAAGACGGCGGCCTGCTTCGATTGTCGTCGTAAAAAAAATTGCGATGTTTCCCACAATTTTCGTTTTCGATTTAGACAAAACACTGGTGTATTACGACGAGGAAGCGCGCGTGGCGTGCGAACCAAAGTACTACGTACGATACTTCGCGTATGATTTGATGCGTATGATTATGTACCTGAACTCGGCCAACGTCTTGGTGCTGTGGACGGCAGCCACTGACCCGTACGTTTCGGACGTTCTCTTCAAGTTGGACCTGGGGTCTTGTTTTCGACACGTTTTAAACTGGACGCACTGTCGCGAAAGCATGATGGAAGAAAACGGGACGCCCAAGAGCTCCAAATATCTATTGCGCCACTTGGCAAAGGTTGACGAGCGGCTAGTCTTGACGGTAGACAACCACTTTTCCAGGTGAGATTGGCACAAGTACATGTGCATTCTCGTGGACGACAACGCCTCACTCAACGGAAGGGGGAGTTACAACGAGGAGACGAACATTGAGCCCTACGACGAACGTAGCGTTGTCAACGAACTTGTCACCAGTCATCGCAACGTCGGTCTATTGAAGCTCGGGCAGACCCTGTGCCAGCCCATGTTTGAAACGCTGTTTCCCAATTTTTACTGGTTGTAAGCGAGGGCCACGTGTTGAAAGAGGTCGTGCAACTTGCGAAGGATCGTCACGATACACCTCTCCGAAACATTCGCGAACGGTTTGTTCGCCCCGGCCGCAACGATCACACACCTATCGCTGGTCATCTTTACCGTGAAGTGTTCCTCCACAAAATGGAGCCACTCGTTGAACGACCAATTGACGTAGCTGAAGTGGTAAAAAATTTGAAGCCACTCGTCGGTATTCGTCACCACGGGCTCGTAGCGCAGGTCGACGTGCTCATCTACCACAAAGTCGTATATCGTCCTGATCTCCATCATCAAGTAGTTGTTGAGGGAAGTTTCGATGTCGTCAAATATGGCGTCCCTCAATTCCGGCCATTTCGTACCGTCCAGAAAATTGAGCAGCTCTTTGACTGCTTCCGGACGCCTACTCTTGTCGTAATTGGAAATAAAGAAACTTTAAAAACTCTCTGAACTATCAGTCATGGTGCGATTGTAACGATACTGAGCTATAATTCCCAACCACACCGTGTATTCTTTAAAGACAAAATTATCCCAAAATTCCATCAACCTCCGTTGTCGGCCAAGGCCGACATAATCCTCCATTTTATGAATCTCGTCACGTAGATGTTTTCGAAACAACTTGTATCAGAACGTATTATCCAGCTTCATTTTTTTTTTGAGCTTTAGGTTTCCTCAACCTCTTTTTAAAAAAAAAAAGTTTCGGTAGAAAAAGAAAAAAACCAAAATGACACCGGGTGAAGACCCTAGGACAAAAAATTTGCGGTCGTGGTACTACGTGTACAGACGATCTTACAAATTTTACCATCGACTCACTATGGCACTCCGCATTTCTAGAAACCTTTGCACGATTGTGGGAAGTAGTCTTGCGGCCTTTGTAATACCCACATACCCCATCGGCATTGCCATGGCCGCCGTTGTAATCGACGTGGCAGAACAGTATTACAAATTCCCGGAAAAGGCTCACGAGTTTGAGAGGATGGCTGCCGATTACAGGGACCAACTATATCTGACCATCAAAAATCCCAGCTACTACAGCGAGAGTAAGATTGCCCGATGAGAAAGCGAAATCAAGAAAAATTCCAAATTCTTTCCTAGAGAGAAATATCTCAAGGAAATGAACCTCAATGGTTATCAAAACGTAAAAGATTAAAAAAAAATAAGTGAACAGACGACCCACAATTGTCATAGCGGTCAAACATTGTTTTATTTCATTGAACTTTGGTTTTATCCACTACAGTGACACAACTTCAAATCACCTTTTCAAATTCATCTTCTTAGTCCAACTTGCGTTTCACTCCGCGCAGCTCCGTCAGAATTTCACCACCCAGCTTATTGAATGCTTCGGCAAATTCTAGATCACTTTCCTTGTATTCAAGCGAACAGTCGTGGACACAATCTCCGGACAATCCTGTGCTCCAAATATTTAGCTTATTCCCCGACACGAGGTAAACGCCCCAGACTATACATTTTATGTTTTCCAGGCGTAGATTATCGTAGTTGGGCCTGTAATACCACGGTTGTTTAATCTGTGCCTGAAATTTCTCCTTCTTGTCGGGGTTCTTGTGCTCCTCGTACGAACAGGTTTTGAGGCAAAGAGGGTTGTCCGTTTTGATCTTGTTCAGACCAGCTTCATGGAGCAAAAGCTCCTCTTTCGCCCTTCCCTTAAATATTGTAAACACTTCTACGCACGAAGGAAAACAATGAGCCATTTTGTGCGAATGGAAGGTGTTGAACAGGCAGATAGTCACTTCCTTATCTTTCTTGGTGTCATCCAACGTGACCTTGAGGGTCATCCAAAGGGATGCGATCAAACTTTTCAAAAATGGCTGAAAGTGCTCGTCGGGCGTTACCCAGCCCTGAGAGGCTTCCAACAATTTCGATGTCGCAAAATCCTTGCCCGCCGTTGTGCCTCTTCCGCTTAAATTGTATCCTGGGAGAAATGCTGTATTTTACTCCATTTCCAGACGTCATTTTATCGTTGCGTACCAGTGTGAAGGTACTGTTGGCAATGTGTACCTTTAAAGTTTCGTAATCCTCAATGTCCTTTGTCAAGTCTACATCTTCTACTCTTTTACCTTCTTTGATACCACCATCTTTGATAGTCGCTGCATCGACACTGTCTCCGCTGGTGGTGTCAGCACCACCATCTTTGATAGTCGTGGTGTCGACACCGTCTCCGTTGGTAGCGGCAATGGCTCCTTCGTCAATAGCAGCAACATTTCCTTTGGTAGCTGTAGTGGCTCCTTTTTCAACATCACCGTCTTTGACAACTTTACATTCACCCCTTTAACGTCTTTGATGGCTACATCTTTGTTGTTGTGTAGTTTTGTACGACGAGCCCCCAAGAGTCACACTGTTGTCCTCCATGACTTGAGTTGTGAGTGATAGTTTAGCAGCTTTTGTCACTCTCATTTATAAGGCAAATCTTTTGGACCGTCGACCTGGGGTTCGGAAATAATTTGTGGGGTGAGGACGCAACACGGATGCTACGCAGTCACCCTCCAGGAGGCACTCGTAAATCGGTTTACTCTCGATGTCTCCCTCCCATTGGTGGTACACGTAGCCGTCGCGATCACACAACGTGGCGCTATCTACAGCGAGCAAGTCCACGGTACAGTACTCTGCCGGTTTCACCTTAAAACGTCCGTTTCGCACACGACTATGAGCCCGTCATTGGGTATGTCCGACATGTCAAATTCCTTTGTGACCCTCTTCAGCAGCTCGTTGCAGCCAATCCGTCTCCTTCAGACTGGGCTCAAAACGCTGCACCAGATAATCACCCCACCTCGGTCCAGGCAGAGACTGCAGGTGCCTTTCGCGGTCTCCGGGCGGGATCGAAGAGTCGCACACGTCGACTATGATTCCGCAGTTTGAAAAGGTTTCGACGCAGTACCTTATCCCGCGTATTTCCGCAACTAGGCAAATGCCATCCCACTTTGTCGCGTAAAACAGGGGTTGTGTACCACTCGCCTCGTCCCACGATATCTGCTTTACCAGGGGCTCTTTGCAGTCGGTCGTTCGCCGCGTCGTTTCGGCCCCGTATTTGGCCGCAAGATCGACGTAAGTTCGATAGTCGTCGGTGTCCGGCTGGCAGACGGACGTATCAGGAAACTCACACTCTAGGTGACCCCATCGTAGACACTCGGATTCTCGGAAGTACGCCACCACTCAACCCTCTTTGGCAACAATTTCTTTGGTCGCCGGGCGTGGAAAATGTCGGCAGCTCGAAAACGTGGGCCCCTCCCAAGAGTGGTGACACTGTTCGATCGCTGGAAACGCGATCAAGTGCATCTTGGTGGGCTCCTTGTATTGCCAAAAAAAGGTGTCGCTCCTTAGGTCGTAGACGAAACGCAGGGAACCCCGACGATACTCTTCCACGGGAGCGTGCGTCCATTCCTTCGATATTCGTCCTCCGTGCCTTTTGATGCGTGCTAGTAATCGTCGATGATGCCACGTGGCGGAACGGCATTCCATATTCCGTCCTAGTATTTTTTTTTCTTTTTTCGAATTATACGCCTAACCGTTTCTTAACGAAAAGCTTCACCGCGTGTGTTTTCAGCCCTTAAAGCCTTTTCAAAACAGTCGTAGACCTCGCCTGTCACAACCGAAAATACGCCTATCGGAGTGACGTGAAAGGCGATTCCCTCGTCCGAACAAGTCTTCTTGGTCAGACCAAAGACGAAAGAGAAGAGGTCGTCATAAGTCCAACAGTCGGTGCACGTTATATCGAACGTTGACCCGGACGGATACAGCTTCTCGATGTCGCTGAAAAAGGGCGACTCGGACACCATTCCGATTCCCTCCGTCCTGTGTCGGAACTTCCGACTCCCATCCCAGACCAGTTCGAACGAAGATGACGTCGTTCGACACCCGGCCATCTCGATTCCATAGCTGTTTGCAAAATCGTTCCAATGCGGTAGAAACTGGCGCAGGTTCGGGGCGGCCTTGGGTTAGCGGTTGGTGCAGGACCACTCCCAGAAGCGGGCCGGCGAGATGGCGTTCAGTCTCTTCGCCCTGGTACTTAGACGCGCCGCGCAGCTCGACTCGATCAAGTTCGGGAGCTAGGAGAGAGGTAGCGCGTACAAGACTTGAAGCAGCGTCTTGAGTTTCACGACGAAAGATGAGGCGAAAACCGGCAGGTTGATTGTCATGTCGCGGGCGTCCTCGACGAGTTCGTAGGTGGTGCCCTCGCACCTGGACTTGACGTCCTTGACAATGGACACGTAGTGTATCTGACCACCCAGCGAACGGAGATCCAGTCCTCGCCTCGCGAGCATTCGTGCGAAAACGATATGGGGAAGGTTGGCAGACGGACTGTACTCGTACAGGTTATCCTTCATCTTCCTGGTGTGGACGAATCGTTCGACGTCGATGGCACCCGCCTCAAATTCTCTTACCCGTTTCGCCAACCAGATCTTGAACTGCTCTTCGTCGCGAGTGTGTAGGGCCGACACGATGACGTACTCGACGAAAGACGACATGGCCACCGGGATCGTCTTGAAAAATCCGACCGTCTTCAGGTCACTCGATCTCCTGAGGCCAACGTACGACTTTTTGGATATCATCACCAGCTGGTCGAAGGTCTCTTCGTACTCCAGACAAGGAATGGTTCATCCTAACCAAGCCTGGAAACGCTCTGCTAACTCAGGACCCCTGACCGGCGCCCCGTCCAGCGGAACGAATATGGAGTCGGTATCACCGTAAATTGGTTCGCAGCCGCATCGCTCGACGAAAATCGTTTTCAACAGTTCCAGGTGCCGACGGCCCTGCCCGTGACTATTCTCTCCGCCGTGCGATCGCTGATCAACGTCAAGTATGGTACTTCCAGCTGCCCGTATATCGAATTTCCCACTTTCTTGAGCATCTTGTCCATGCACGCAAAGTAGTCTGACTCGCGGGTATGCTTCTTGAACACGTTGCGGCGATCCATCAGGTCTTGCTGTATCTGGGCCATGGGACAATCCTCGTGACGCGGGGTGAGTAACACCTCGTTCGAGTCCTCGGGCACGTGGCAGTTGTCGTCGTAAAACTCCCGGTTCTTCTTGTACTCGGGAAGGGAGGCTCTGAACACGTAACCCGGAGAAACGTTGCATGACACCATAATACTAGGGTACAGGGACGCAAAATCGAAGACGCCGACGTGTTCGTGCCGACCCTTCACCGGTTCCAGGACGAAGCCGCCCGTATAGTTTTCCTTGACGAACTGCGACGACTTAGATATCTTCTTAGATTTCTCCAAACACCACGAAGTCTGGAGCAGACGTTCTTGTAGCAGTGGTCGCCGCATCGCAAAAAGCACGTGAAACAGGAAGCTAACGATTTGCCTGGAAACGCCGCCAAATATGTGACTCATGTTGACGAACGTCAGTGCGGCAAAACCGGACAGAAAGTTGAAGACGGACAAGTGGAAAAATAGACCAAGGGGCAATTCGGCGTCGGCGGCGCTGTATTCTACCAGCTTGTTCAGAAAGGGCAAGTCGGGCCTACCGGATGCGATCATGTTAGCGTACCGCATTCCGATCGAAGTGAAGTCGAATTCCACCTTTTTCCTTCCCAAGAGGGTCGCGCTCACACTGTCGAGGCGATACGATTCTAGGGGTGCGCCCTGATGAAACTGCTTGTAAAACTTGAGCAGGTCGATGTGATACTGGTGGTCTTCGGCAATGTCCGAGTCTTCGAAGCTGTCACGCGACGGCCACTGGCGTAGAGTGTAACCAGAAAGTCGAAATGGCGGCTCTATTCCCAGATACAGGAGTCTCGCTACCAGCACGTTGGCGTCAAAAACGTCCGTGTTGTAACCCGTCACGATGGGAAACCGGGACATGAATTTGAAGAGAAAGTCTCGGAGCATGTCCCCCTCGTCGGTGTAGACCCTCGTTTTCGAAGCGCAGCAGCTCGGGACGAAATTCTCCGCGCATTTCGGAACCAATATCCACATGTGCGTGCTGGACTCACCCTTCTTGCCGCCACTGGAACCGTCCATGGTGCACCAGGCCGCCGATATGCCCACTATGCGCTCGTTCAGCAGCAGGCTGTAAGGAAATCCCGGTCAGCCATCCACGTTGGCAACCTCGAAGTCGTAAGCAACCACGTCCATGTCGGGCCAGTGAGCAAAGTCGGCCGTATCAAAGACCACGTCCGCGAAGGGATCGGCGACCATGTTACCGTCGCCGAACTTTACCAGGAACGAGCCGAAGGCTTTAAAGTCGGGATCGCGTCTCGCCTTTTGCAGGAAAAAATTGGACAGAACTGCGTCTCCGTTGCCCCTCTTCGTCGATGCTACTCCCAAGATGTCGAACTTGGATTTGTTCCTCTCTAAAAAAGTGGCATACTTGACGACGCCGTAAAGTACAGGTACACCGTCACTCCGGCCCTGTGTTCACCCGCCACGAAACCTTGCGGGGTTAGGTCCGCCTTTGGACACCACCAATCTCCCTCCTCCCATTCCAGCGCGTCGATTTTAACGTAAGAGGGAAGCGATATCTCGTTTCTACTGTTTGCCAGGACCAACACCCAGTTTGAAGCACGGGTAGAGTGATGCAAGTTGACCCTGCCTTCTCTAAGTTTACCCTTTTCGTCTACGCCGTAAAATTTACCGGGTACCGATTCGTCCCATTTGTAAATCCAGCACCGCTCGGATGCCATATTTCTTTGTGTTTTTTACGGTAAAGTAGCGGGAAAACAGACCTTTTATAAATTATAGAAAAAAGGAAGAAAAAAAAATAGAAAAAAAAAAGCTAGAACCCCAGACGAGGCCTATCAAGAGGTCGATCTCGATGGACGAATTACAACATGAACAGGAACAGGAACAGAAACAACAGGAATTACGGGAAGAACAGGCTCAACTGGGGCAACAAAACATTACCCCCTTGGATAGATTAATATCTAAGTTAGATTTACCTTTCAGCGGAATTCGAAATAATCTCGTGGGTAACTACTGCGGAAACAAAGATTGCATCGCCAGTCATACCATGGCCCAACTCGACCCAGCTGGAATGGGACTGTACTACGGTAAACATGTCAATCCAAATAAATTAACAGATTTGTTTCCCAGCATGTGTGAGTCGTGTCTGGTCGTGAAGTACGGATTGTTCGAAAGCAACAACGACGTCGACAAGACCATTTACAACTGCATACTGCAAAAGACTCAGGGAACTACTGATGTCCGGGAGGAGGGTCTCTTCCTCCGGGTGTTCAAACCGTCCGACACGATAATAAAACGGGCAAGCGTAGCATTTGAGAGGGACACTGTCATCGTCCCGAGTGGCCATATCCTCTTAGACATCCTCACGTCGAGCCCGGTGAATTTGTTTCAGAATAATCACGAGCCTCCCATGATATTGGTAATGGAAAATTTTGTGGAGTACTCGTACGTGTTAAACCCACACTTGTATGCTTACTTCAAGAGAATTAACGACACCACAAGCACCGAGTTGTCCGAATACGCGAAACAAGAAACAGTTATGAGGATGGAACATCACCTCATGCGTGGAATGGAGAGGTTGATCAGTGGCCTCCAAACCGGAATAACGTACGAGTCCGAAGCACTGATTTTTTTCCAGTTTGATCACGCCGACAGCTGGGGAATCAACCTTCATAAAAGAAAACAAGTTGACCATTCCGAGCAATAACACCTTCAAATTCACCTTGGAAAATAAACCTGAAAGACGGTCGGGGCAAAAATCGGCCAAGACGGACGCTAACATGGCGGACATATTCTTGGCTAGTTACGAAGACAGCCCCCATGTACGCGTGCTCAACCATAATATAACCAAGTGGGTCGATGAATCGGAACCAGAAATGCTTTTGGACATGACCGATCGGGTTCGTCCTCACCTTTATCAGACACGACATATCATGGGTAACCACGAGCCAACATTGCGATCTTACTTTATCAGTGATCCTGATCCGAGCAAGCCAAATAATGAAAAATTTTCACCAACATGCCTTCATGTTTCATCGTTGTGTGTTCCCGAAAATATTAAAGACGACAGCGAGATACTAATCAGTAGGAAGGCCAACGTTATCTGGAGGGAAGGGATCGGTTTGATCTCGCTGTCGACCATCTGCGATAATGATCCCTTGATAATCAAAGGGAATGTGGGAGTCAGAAATTACATTAGACTCAAAGTCAACAACTATACAGAAACGATCCGGTACAGAAACCCCGAAGGTATGATAGAAAATAACGCGACCACGGGAAACAGTTTCCAGCGAGAAGTCAGGCGTCCGATGCTGTTCAGGGCGGTCCTTTACGGAGTATAAAAAAAATGAATGCTTAAACCGATCCTCGGCGCATTGTTTTTGTGTTACATTTTGACAGCGGTAGTTTCTCTTTTCTCGTAAACGGATTCGGAACATGAATGAGAGATACGTTCGGTGACCGAAGACCCGGTTAATCAATGGGACGCAGTGAATCCAGATAGTGTACCAGTACCAAAGTACCTGGCCCTTCTGAACGATCACGCACCCTGTGCCAACACACCTTACTGGTGTCCGCCGGGGCGGACGTGCGATTGCGGACAAGTTTGCGATTCGGGTGATGCAGAGTTACTCGAGGTTGCGGAAGGCGATCGCATCATATTCCGAGGCGAACAGCTGCCTCCGGGAAATTATTGCGTCACGGGTTACACTAAACCTTGTTGGCGAAGCGCATCCCGCCTCGTTTTCGACGGCATGGAATGGAGTTGCTCTTGTACGTACCCGAATATTTTTTGCGGCGAAAATTGTGCCACGTTGGTTGCATGCCACGTACCCCATCTCAAGAGCAACGTCGGAAACGTCCTTTGGGATGACGTCAGCGATCGGGAAGTCGTCAAGTTCTTGTCTAGGGACGACGATCTTTACGAAAAACTACCCAATGGGTTACCTCGATACAGTTGCCGCTGCGGAGGCAAGGACGACTACGACAACCCGCTGATATCACTCGTGGACATGCCACTACACTGTTTCGTAGACTACTGCAAGAGCGCCGTGGTCAACTCGAGCATTCCGGGTTTAGACCGAGATACGGGCTCGTGCGACTGCGGCGATTTCGACAGGACTCGACAAAAAAACGAGGATGTTAATGATCCAACCAGCCAGTGTTCATCTTGTTACACTCGCTACGAGATGGGCCATCTGCGTGTAAAGGCTCCATGTTACAACGAGCGGGCCCTGGTGACCAAGGATACGGTAGAATATTACCCGTGCACAAACTACGCTTCGTCTCAGGCAGACTGTTCGACAGCTACGATCAAACTCCACTTCAAATAAAAAGAAAAAAAAATAACGACAAAAAATAATAATCTCCCGACTCTAATAAAAAAAAATTTATTTAGCTCTCCGAGATTGTTCCAATTTCCTTGTAAATTTTGTATCGATGGGCGCAAAGTGTTCGTATCCCCTGTGGTAGGCGACGAAGGTGCATCGCGGAAATTGTCTGTCGTGTTCCAACCACGGAAAGTCTGCCCATTCCCAGTTGCGTAAGCCTCCTCCACAATAAAAGCATCGGACATAGTCCCCCAGTCCTGTGTAGACGAAACCCGCTTTAGCCATTTCTAAGGGCGATAAAGCCACAGACTTGGGCCAGCCCCTGTAACTCGACAACTTAGTTTTCAGCTTGGAATATCGGGGCATCGATGGTGCGGGATTTGATAAATCAACGGCCTCGTCATTATCATCATCCTCATAATAATCGAGGCGACACCATGGGTAGAGTTTCTGATGTTCTTCCTCGGCCTTATCCCCAATTTCCCATTGGCGTACCCTTCCTAGACACTTGATGCATTGAACCTTGTCTCCGTGCTTCAGATACACGAAATTTGCCTCTGCCAAATTATCCGGAGTAACGAAAGAATGTCGCCATCCCCCAAAAGTCTTCAACCGCTCCGACTTCATATGCAGATTCTCCCTCTTTTCTACAGGCATCTTTTGCTAGTTAACTTGTTTATCTCTGTCAGCATTTATATCGCGGTCAGCTTTTATTTATTCTTTCAAATTATCCCTGTATCTCGTTTTTTTTAAATAAAAAAAACAGGGACAGAATGCCAGGCATGTTTAGCGGTAAGAGAAGCAAGCCGATCGGAAAATGGTGCAGTCCACCAAGAGAGTGTATCTTGAGTCACTATCTTAAGAAAATTGACCCATATAACTTTAAAAAGATTTTTACTGGGAAAAACACGTTCACAAACGCGCTTCCGCGCGTCTGTCGGGGATGTCTCTGCGCCAAATTTGGCTTTAAGGAGAAATACGACAGTACGGGCACGAAGACTTTCTTGTGTCTATTACTCGAGATGCAGGGTGCGTCGTCCGGGAAACGACGAGAGGGCCCGTATTTGTTCGCAGCCATACCCTCGCACACGATGGTCACAGAACCAAGGATCGTCTTTCATCCAGATACCATCGTCTTTATGTCCAGGCAACTGTTACTGGACTTGTTGATGTCGAACGAAAACGACCTACATAACAAGACTACGGTCATTCCCACGGTAAGTGTTACTACAAATAAAGAAACGTTGAGTCTGAAGATGAATCCATACACCTACGCCTACTTTAAACATTTGAACGACAAGATCACGGAGATGGACGGCGAGCGGACCATAGAGATGGTTTTGCGCTCCCTGGAAGGACACTGGGACAAAAATATAAAACGGTCGGTAAATGTGGCATTCGCCTCTTACGAAATGGATGCCATGGTGATGTCTAATTTTTTCACCCCGATGGGATGCAGTCTGGATACGTGCGTGGTGGATCATCGATGGATCTGTACCGCGATAAGATGGTGGTGGTTCAACTTATAGACCGCAATGACGATATAGAAAAGGAGCGCCCGTCCGAAACCGAGAGTCCGCTCGTCCGGGTCAAGACAAGGAACCTGTTCCAAGTACTGCCCGCCATCGATAAGGAACTGATCAGACAACTAAATCAGGTGCTGAAGGGTTATACAGTGGATCTCAGGCAGACCATTGTGAATCGCCACTTTTCAAGTTACTGCAAGCCTGCGCGGGTCATGGAAGATTACTCGATTGCGGTAGAGACGGGTGTGCAGCGCATATATGCACCCAATGTGAAATGGATAGAGGGGGTGGAGCTGATCACCACGAAAATGATTTGCGATGGCAACCCTCTCATCATCAACGCGGACATTGCATTCACGCCCTTCAAAAATCTAAAACTCAACTCTTTCAAACACCATGTCGAATACATTACGCCGACCGATGTCTCGTACGTCGAGAGGGTAGAAACGGACAGTCACCAATACGAGAATCGCAGTACCTATCACAGTAAGGTGGCTCTGTACAGCGCTGTATTAATCTAGAGGAAAAAAAAAACTACATTTTTTTCTTTGAGCATGGGGATTGGCAAGACCATAAACGCGATCAGAGAAATTGGCGCGAAAAGAGTGTACAGCGTGCCTGCTTTCTTACCCGACATCCACAAGGTGCCCAAACAGGGTGAAATTAGGTTGCTGGGAAACAGAATATTCAACAACGGCAAATACGGGGTGGGAAAGGATGGGCTGCTAGAAGTAAACGGCTACGGGCTGTTGAAGACGTTCCAAGAGTTTATGTTGAACGGCGCAGCAAGTAATTCCAGATTCTGGAGCGTACGTTAAATACCAAAAGAGGTTGACGGACATCAACCCCAAATTGAATGTGACAGATGACGAGATGAAGATCGCGCTGAGAGAAGGTGCCGGTGGTGTCGAAAGGTTGGCCAACAGGAACGGCGTATTTCGTCGTTACGTCAAAAGGCTGAAACGATTTTTAGATGAAATGGACGTCACAACGATCAAGGCCGTAGGCGGAACGGTGGGGGTCGTTCAAGACGTCTACCAGTTCATGGTCGATTACGCCGCGGCCAATGCTGGATGTTTTCGTTACTTTAAGGGAGTAGAGGGCGACAATACGATATGCAGGATAAACGGGGCGTCTTGCTGCACGGGCGAGAGGCAAGCGGCTGGGTGCACCAAGGAACTCGGAGACGACTGCTGCCACGGCATGTGCTCAGCGCGATTCCTAGAAGAAGTCGAATCGGAGAACGATTCGATATACGGTTACGTTTGTAGAGAGCAGTCGATCAAAGAAGCGTTCTGGGAACTTACGGTCGCAGGAGGTGACGTTATACTGGAAAACGTGAGAGGTTTTTTCTACTGGAGACTGGGCTTCTCAATGTTGGTGGGCACGGGAACTCTTTTGAACATCTTCTACCTTTTTCAACACTTTAATGTTTATAGTACGATCAAGTACCTGCACGGGATAGGAGGGATTTTGTTCGCTTTTGCGTTCGTGCAGCAAGTGATTTGAATGTTAAGAATTTTTTACTGGGATTGCCCGTCGATGGCACAACGTAAAAAGAAATCGTAAGAAAGTAAAAAAAAAATTGGCTATTTTTAAAAACGGCATGGGGATCGGTAAGACTATAAACATGCTCAAAGAAATGAGCAAGAAAAGAGTGAAACATTATCCTGGTTTCGTAGATAAAATTTCCAAGGGAGGGGAAATTGTGGGAAGCCGAAACTTCAACGGCTCTAAATTTAAAATGGGAAAAGACGGCCTGATAGAAGTAAATGGATATAGGCTGTCAAAAACGTTCGACGAATACATGTTGAACGGCGACGCCCTCAATTTCTTTAGGAAGCTCGGAGCTCGAAAGATTTTTGCCCGTGCATTACGAGGTGTACGCCAAGGCGACGCAGCAAATGATTCCAAATTCCAAAGCGTACGTCAAATACCAAAAGAGATTGGTGGACATCAACGGTAAATTGAACGTGACCGACGTCGAGATGAAGAACGCGTTAAGGCGTCGAAAATTTGGCCAACCGGAACAGCATATTTCGCAGTTACGTCGAAAAACTGGGACACTTTTTGAAGGAAAGGGGTATCACGATGGTAAAAGTCATCGGCGGAATCGTGGTCGTCGCGAGTGTCTACAAGTTTCTAGTCAATTACGCGACGGCAAATTCCGGATGCTTTCAATACTTCAAGGGAGAAGAGGGGGACGATACTATATGCAAAATAAACCGGGCGTCTTGTTGTGGCCAATCGGGATTAGTGCTTGAAACGAAATTCTGCGAAGGAGAAGCGGATGTGGGTGTACTGGATCCATGCGCTGCCGGCAGTTTGGGATACGACTGCTGCCACGGCATGTGCACGGCGCGATTTCTGGAAGGGATTGAATCGGACAACGATTCGATATACGGTTACGTCTGTAGGGAGCAGTCCGTCAAAGAGGCGTTTTGGGAAATTATGGCCGCCGGGAGCGATGCGTTACTGGGAGGCGTGAGTATTCTCTAGTGACTCGGCATCTCTCTGTTGGCTGGTGCCGGTGTATTTTTGGCCATATTTTACCTCTCCCAACATTTCAAAGATTCTAAAACTATCGCCTATCTGCTCGGGATTGGGGGTGGTCTGTGCGCATCCGTGCTCGTGATACGATTTACTTGACAGAAACGTTACTTGAAATGATAATTGAAAAAAAAAATCGCCGGCTAGCGATGAGTTTAGCAAAAATTGCTGCCGCGGTATTGATGGCTGCTGTATTTTACCTGTGCCTTGGGTACAGGTTAGCCGACGACGTTGACCTCGAAGCGCCGATACCAGGAATACGTATGCGGCTCATCGATGCGGAGAATGCCTACTTTGAAGTGTATCCATTTGACTGGAAGTGTGTCGTCGCCAGAGGGATGCCGTACTATTACGGAGGTCGGACGCGTGCGCGGACGGGATGAGTTCCGGTTTTCGAATCGAAGAGTCTGGGTTGATCACCGAAGCGTGTCTGGTACCCGAAACAACGCTACGTGAGAAGCGGTATTCACGCCACCTCTTTTTTCCCCTCGCAGGTATACCTTTTTCATTTAAGGATCCCCTCCTGACTGTAGTCTCCATTTTCAATTACCTCTACGTGGAAGAACGGGTAATAGACCTGTTTCCGAAATGACATCGTTAGAAGAACAAGAAGCGTATCTCTCGTCTCGATTAAGCGTGGCCCAGCACCGCATCTATGACGACGTGTTGGCTCTAAAGAATAAGTGGACCGTCATCAGGGGTGGTCCGGGTACCGGAAAGTCGTTTCTAGTTCGTGCCCTGCGTGTGGCATTGACCAACAGGACGATTGATCACCACGTGTTAGGGCTGACGAACATGGCCGCCCATAACGTGGACGGTACCACCATACATCGATACGTCGGTGGGGGAAAGGTGCTGGTACATCTGCAGAAGAGTCTGGATACACACATGGCGCACAACCCAGAATGGAAGTTGGTGACGGACCCCATTGTCCTGGCACGCGACGTTGCGAGGGTGTACACCGAGACGAACTATCCCGAGCTGGTGTTGGAAACCATTCCTAAAAAGGGCAGGGAAAAATCCCCGCTCGTTCTGTTTTTGGACGAGGCTGGCGCGGTACCTCTACCCCTGTTTCTCTTGTTGCTCTCTAGGGTCGTCTCGGATGCGGTCTACTTTGTTTTTACTGGAGACCCCAACCAGCTGGATCCCATATCGATGGCAGGCTACACACTGTATGATGTGTTCTTGAAGATGGGCCTCGAGCCGCGTGTCATGACTAAAATTTTAGGCAAGGTGAGAACACGCCTTTTCAAAAGTTTATCTCGGACTGGTGAAACGACAAGAGAGATGGGAGCGAACTTCCGCTGCTCAAGTTTGGTGGCACGAGAACAGATTTCGAGCGTCTTGCGTATCCCAAGATAGTGCTCTGCGGCAAGCATGATATTATTCACGACATGAACAAACAAGAACTCGACAGGACGGACGGAAAATTGCTAGTTTTTGTGCCGAAATCGAAAAGGTGCGTGGCAAGGACTGTGTTCCCGATCGGATCGCGGTACAGGTAAACATGAACTTGCGTCTCGAATTGAAAGTGGGTGTTCCCGTCATCATGCGCAAGACGACAAATTTTGGAATGGCTTACACCGGATCCGTGCACGTATTCATGGGGTTGACTGGATGCGGTGAGTACGCCAAACTCGCGTCGAAAGGGGACACTTTCTACGTGGAAAAATATTGCGAGAAGGTGTGCGTCGGAGAGAGTGTATATAATTTCTCCCAGTTTCCGTTCGATTTGTTCTTTGCATCTACGGTTCACAGAATACAGGGCTTGACCATAAATTATCCAACTCTGAGACTGTTCAGTTCCATGGATTGGGGTACAGAAAAGCTACATTATGTGGCACTGAGTCGAGTGACTGAGGACAGGCTCGTGTATTATGATCGTGACCCGACTGGTATCCCCACCACCGTGAAGAAAATACCAGAAACCTCATCGATTTTGTTAATCCAGAAGTTGTTACAACGAGGGCTGGAACGCAGGAAGCCCCCAAGAAACTCGCATGTTTGCGCTGCTTAGGCTTGGCTTTGGAGTTGGTGCCCACAACGGACGTACCCAGGGCCCGCATTACAGACGAAGCGTCTACTCTGACATATTTATGCGTAGATTGTACCTCTAGGCCAGATACATCAGAGTGACGAACAATAAATAAAGAAATTTAAAGAAGCGATCCATCTCTAGTTTTTTCTTTTTTTTCTTTTCATCCTTTGTGCGATAAAATGTCGACATTGGGTGCTTTCATTCCGAGTTCTGGGAGGGTTGTGTTTCCAATCGTTTATCGTAAGACCATTGAAGAATTGGATGCTAGTTTACCCGTCGGACACGATCGACTCCGAAAGGCGTTCAACGCTCTAATCACGTGGTGTGTCGTAAACCAAAAACCACCCGCGCTGAAAGTACCCATTTTTGAGATCGGGTGTTAAGTGGCAAACTTGGGGGATCGCGGTACCTACCTGAATTACCTGACACGTGTCGGAGTCACCGAGGCTGGTTGCTACCTCGTGATAAACCACATTGGTTTTAGAGTAGTAGCGCTGTGCTCCACCAACCTGTTTCGCGAAAGTATTTTAAAACGACAATGTCCGTTTTGTGACGGAAATGTGTGTGGCGATAAATTACACTCTGACGTTCCGACCGTGACCTTTAGGGTGTGTATAGACTGTCTGCTGAATGCGAGTAACGAGAATTTCGTGTGTGAATCCAACATCCCAAAACGTCTACATCGTCGAGCTCGTGCCCAAGGTTTACCACTCGGACACGAAACGTCCTACGTACACTATTTGGCGCAACATCACCGATTTCTGAAGACGAAAACCCATGAAATTGCCAGGGTCCTAGAAGACGGATGCCTAGATTACGCCATTGAAGAATGTCCACTACCCTTGAAGATTACAGAAGGGGAGTGGGTTTACGTGAGTAGCGACGGGGCGACTACTCCGAATGCATTTAGACTCTTGTTTGACCCCATAATGTACGACAAGGTTGAAATTGTCTCATTGTATAAAAATATTGGCTCGAATTTGTACGAAATAAAAAGAATTACACTTTGAAAATACTTTTTATTGCAATTTTTTACATTTTTTAATTTCTTTCTTTCTAATTTCGCCTGCCACGTGACCCCTTGTACTTTAACAATATGGGGTTAGCTGTTCTGAATGCTGCATTCATCGATTCTCTATCTCTCGATCTCTTGCATTCATCGATTCTCGATCTCTCGATCTCCATTCCCTATTTTCAAATTCATACCAGGAAACAACTCTGGTTCGTACTGTACATCTGTAAAACTCGGATCAAACCTCCATGCATCCTACCACAGCCTAAAACCCAGTTGAAAACTTGACACGAGGTTATGGATTTTAAAATCTTCGAACTTGACATTCTCGAATCCGACTTTCTGGATAATCCTCGCAAACTTTCTGGCCACTACTCTAGAACGCCCCTCACTATTGGTTCCTGTACACACAATTTTCCCACTTCCAAAAATGAGACAAGTGGTTCGGGGGTCCCGGATTCGCATGATGGTGGCAGAGAAACGTTTAGGGTTATACTCGCAATTAATCGCTTTCTTACTAAGGCGACGCAAATTTAGCTTGCAGCCGACATTAGCAGTGGACACAACATTCACAAGAGTTGGGAGTAAAAGTTGTTGTTGGTGAACAGCGCGCGTTGAAACCATCGTGAATGGCAAAAAATCTTGTCAATGGACCTTTTATATGTTAACCGGTCATCCAACTGTCATCATCGGTTATCAGGTTGAACTGCCAATTAGCTGACAAGAGGTCCACGAGGACGATGATGTCATTCCTTGGTTTGGTATAAATTGAACTGTATTCACCAAAGCAGAAACACTTCTCCCTCTAACAAGGAAGGCAAACACTCCGACCCCAGCAGGAAAATTATTTATCTCGATGGAAAACTACAATTCTCAGCTCCATTTTGCCATCAACAAGAGTGACTGGGCGAGGGCAATGAACATTATCACGGACCGCAATTGTAGGTACATGTTAAACGAACGGAACCAGCATGGATCTACGGCGCTGCACCTCGCCATCTATAGAGGGTACATAGAGATCATCGATCTGCTCCTAAAGTACGATGCTCATTTGGATATACTGGACTGTGATGGAAACACGCCTCTTCACGTAGCTTGCATCCGAGGCAACCCCGCCATTGTCCGGTTACTATTGAACAAGATGGAAACAATGGTCTTAGTCGTTTGATCATTGCTAGGAATGTCGATGGATACTCTTGCTTTCATCCGGCCATTATGGAGAGAAGTCAAGAAGTGCTGCCACAGCTCACGAGGTACGGGGCTGACGTTAACATGCGAGGCGGTAAATTTGGTGAGCCGCCGCTACACTGTGCCCTATACATGATGGACGAACGTATGGTGAACGTCATCGTGCAGTGTGGTACAACCATTCCGGATGATGCGACCGATTTATGTGTCATAGCGTCGGCTGATACACTTTGTAGATTGAGAAACTTGTTCAGATTTTACAAGAAATAATCCCGTTCGGTGGTCATTGTATAACGCACAGAAAAATAAAACATTTTATGTAAAGTTTTTTTTTACTGTAGAATAATATTTTAACATTGAATTATCATACTTCCCAATTCAAACTTAATTTATACTCCTCTAAAATAGAGGGGCTAAATTTACAGGTTCTAAAGGGTCTAATTTAGAGGGTCTGAGACCTCTAAATTAGAAGGTCTAAATTTAGGCCCCTCTAAATTAGGGGGTCTGAGACCTCTAAATTTAGAGGGTCTAAATATAGAACCCCCCTAATTTAGGGTCTAAATTAGGCGGGGTCTAAATTTAGAGTTTAATTTTAGGGGGGTCTAAATTTAGAGAGTTCTAAAATAGGGAGTCTAAAATAGGGTGTATAACAATGGGGAGGGGGAGCTGTAATATTTTTCTTTTATATATATGTCGAGCACGTTCGTTTTATTCGCAAGACTCGTTAGATTACAATTTTTGCCGGAAAAATTTAGTCAAATCTACCATACTGTAGTTTCCGTCACGATCTCCGTCAATAATTAAGAGTTCCCGCGATGGATAAAGTTCGTGACTCTTTTCAATTAGTACTGTTTCGTGCTGTTTATGTAGTTTGTTCAAATAGTCTAAAGAGATTTTCTCTTCACTTCGGTTCCTGTCTCGGATGCGTCTTAGACAAACTTCTGGAGAGGTTCGAACGTATACCACCAGATCGACCTTTAATGGCACCATGCGGCGTTCGAACGAAGATAGCAGGCAGGCAAACTCGACATGTTGATTAGGCCCACGTCATTTTGCAGTCCGGAAAAACAGTGAATCAAACTATATGTAGATCTCTGTTATTGCGATTGGTGATGCCTCTCTGGTTATCCGAGCATAGAGGTCATACAGCATGTATGTACATATGAAAGCAGTAGGCATAGCACTCCGGATTCTCGTAAAAAAGTTCCAACATGTTGTAACCCATTATGTTGCGCCATTCGTCGATGGGCTTCGTGTACGTGGTAACGTTTTCCAGTGACTTACGGAGATTGAGGTAATGTGATTTACCAGCCCCGATATTTCTTTCGATGGTAACGTACATTTTTTATTACAAAATTTGTAATAAATACCGGGTAGGACGGTGTTCAACTTTTATACGATGGGGAAGTGTTTAAATTGTAGCGCTGGAGATTCCGAGTTAAAACGAATCAGCCGTGATGCTCACAAATTTTATGAGCACTTGGTGCGAGCGGAGGACGAGGCGATCGAAAAATACTATTTTGCCGGTGACAACAACGAACTGGTTAAACATTTTTGCGACGACGGGCGAGCCTACACGATCGAGAGGTACGCGAATGTACGCCTTCCGTTTGTCATGGGGTCAAAACTACACTGGCCCAGTCGTTCTTGTTCGACGGTCGATGCGGCCAAGTGGTTTTCTACGCCTACACCCGAGTTGGAATGTACGATTTGCCGCTTGAAGAGGGACGTATCGGCAGTCGGAGAGATACCGGGAACATTTTATATCAACGGCCATCACAATTACTGCCCCATACTGGTTGTGCCAGACAGGAGGCGGCCGCATTGCACGGCAAAGACTGGAGGCCAGTTTCAGTTCTTTTGGGAGTCCACGATCGTGACGCAAACCATAATTCCGGCCCTCAGTTGCATCGGGCGTGATTTCGTCCTGAGCGCGGTGGGTAACATGGCGTTTCATTTGGTGGGTGGACTCTTTCCCAAGTTGGTCGAGGAACAGCTGTTGAAGCCCATGCGAAAGGGCGGGCCTCATCCCCGCCATACCCTGGAAAGGAACGTTCAACAGATGATCAACAAGGGCACCATCGAAAAGGCAGTCAGTAACACTGCCAAGTACGTAACGGGTGAGGCCGAACAAGGGCGCGTCAGCGAAGTAACGTCCAAGGCATACTCTGATCCGTCCAAGCGGTACAAGGAGATGCCCGCCGCCAACGATTTCCAGGCCCTGTGGACCCCGTTTGAGTGCTTCAAGCTGGTCACGTCGAGCGTGACGACTTCTGAGCACCGAATGTTACAGGCAGAGGAATTTGGTTTCTACGATCCCTGCTTCACGAGCGACGGAGAAAATGTCAGCAGGACGGTGACTTTGGCTCTGGGTACGGTGGTGTCGTACGGGAAGGTGGATGCCGAAGACTTGTACCAGTTATTCGTGCCGCACTCAAAGGGGGGAGGGCCGGACGAAAGTCGTTGCGTCATTGTTAACTTCGGTGCAATTTACAATCAGATTCACACTTTCTGGTACGACTATCGCGTTTTCTCGGCCCGCCTAAAGGAAACGTACAGAATGGTGGAAGTTCTGAAGCACGGATATCGGCAAAAAACTACTGAACGGGCTCTATTACACTCCGACCGAGTGTAGGATGATGGGGTTGGATTCACATTTCTGCCTGTTCGGCCTAGTGTCCCTTATGGTGCCATTTCCCAACCACAACAGTGGTGCCAAGAATACGTACGTTATGGGAACCTCTCATCAGGTTACTCAGTTCATGCCAACCGAACGGCTGAGACTCACGACGGCTTCTCGTAACTGGTCGTTCTCTTACCCGCAAACGCAGTTTACCGACGACGAGGGGAGAGATTTCCCACTGTACTCGACGCGTTGCATGGTGGCCGGAAAGTGTCTGGCTGGTCTGAATCAGGAGGACGCGATAGTGGTCAAGAGGTCGTCGGTGGAGAGGGGCATGTTTCAGGTCACCAGGTACGGCAACTACCGCGTCGGGCACAACGGCAGCGTCAACGTGCTCCGGTGCGCGAGGAAGGGTTCGATTCTGAAGAACGACGCTTCGTCCGTCCACACTTTTCATCCCGAGCTGAAGCTGTACGAGAGCGGGCCCGGGTCTTACGAGGTCGTCTGGTGGGAGGACCGTTCGCGACGACTCGATCGGATTGAGGTGGATGTCGGACAAGTCAGGATATTGACCGCGGACATGCATCAGCTGGCTGTCGGAGACAAGATAGTATCGTGTTCGGGACAAAAGGGGGTCGTCGCCAGGTTGATGGACGACGACGAGTTGCCCTATTTTAACATTGTGGGCTTCGAGGGTATCCCCTACCTCTTCATCCACCCTAGTATGCTTAGAAGAATGACGTTCTCGGCATTCATCGAGGATGCCAACAGGGCGGTGGTTTCTCGCCGACGCGAAGATGGTGAGCCCTTTCCCTATTTGGACCAGTGTTTCAAGACGGAACCCAGAGTCATTTTAAAGTTACTCGGTGATGCTTCGGCTTCGTTTAGCGAGCGCCCGATGAACGGGGCAACGGGGCGTTTTTTTGACAAGAACTGCACTGTATTGGAACTTACGTACCACGTGCTGGGCCAACATAATGCCAACGAAAAGGCATACGCCACCTCGGAGACGACCGCCAAGAGGGTCGACCCGCTGATGGGACAGTAAATGAAGGGACGCGCCCATTTTGGTGCCATGGGCCTTGGCGTCATGGAGCAGGATACCATGTTGGGACACGGTGCCGTCCAGACGATGGAGGAATTGGATTTCGTCCGCTCGGATGATGACATGGTGGGTGGGGTGCGCATAGGCAGATCGATGGTTAGGTTTCTGGACGACGTCCGCTACCAGGGTCTGGGTATGTACGCGACAATAACTCCTCAGATAGAAAGGGCGTGAGGTAGGGGAAAAAATGGCCACCATTCTAGCAAAGTACGCGAGGAACGAACTGTGGGCGCGCAATTTTGACCAGGCCCACGACCATTGTGAGTACTCGGACGTGGGATATTCGGAATGCTTAGAGTCTTACGCGCCAACCTTGCCCCCGTCCCCACGAGGTGGATTTTGGACTTACCTGGGCATCGTGCCACTGTCTGAACTCATCGCGTTCGCTCCCGAGTGCATACCGGACAGCGACCGAGAATGTACATATATAGATTGTGCGCGTGATTAAGAGGACACATTACACTCTGGTAAACTGCTCGCCCCACGACGAGAAGGGTGAGGATCGATATCCCTATAAGATGATAAAACATTAGAAAAAGTCGTTTTTTTTAAATAAATAAAATAAAAAAATCGAGTAAAACCAAATAAAAATAGTTAAAACAATGACGAGAAAAACCTGGCCAATCGTGGGAATTAAAGAGCACAGCGACGGAGGACTGTACATTGCCACGGCGATTCACCCACCCGACCTAGTGGTGGTATTATTTCGTCGCCTTCCCCGGTCGGAAGCGCTAGCCAATTCGAGAAATACGCCGCGGAAAAATACGACGTCGAATTTGTGACAGTGGACGCCAAGACGTACGTCGATGCGGAGTGGCGGAATAGCGAAGACAAGAAGAGGTACGCGAAAGACAGGCTGGTAACGCTGTACAATATGACGACGGGTCGACACTTGTACCTGAACCCCGCCGACACGATCACCCTGGAGAAGAACCTCGTACCCCTTTCCACGGTCGGGGTATATGATCGTTACCGGCGACTGATGGACGTTACTCTGCTGTTGCGCAAGTTGTACGAAAAATATTTGTCGAAATAAAAGTTAGTTATATAAATGAAAAAAATGCTGGGTGAAAAAAATTGAAACACTCTATGGTCAAGTTGGATCGATTGATTGCGGAACTACGGGAAGCGCTGTCTAAGACGAATAATGCCGAAAAAGGGAATAGTGAGCCAAGCCCTATTAGAGGTGGTAAAGGAAAAAGTGCTTTGCCTAGAAAGGAAGCTTCCTTACCTCCTGTCTGATAAGTTGTATCACCTTGTGGGAAAGAGAAGTTGCACGACGGCCGAAAAAGAAGACGTTGTGGATTATGTGTTGGGACTGAAGGGAACGTTCGAAGATCGGTACGACTTCCCCAAGGGACGTGGTTCGTCTCTGAAAGATGCGTTCAGAGAGGTATTGGAAGAGATGGGATACAAGGTCGAGCAAGGGGACGTGATTCATCTGATGGAAAATTACCACCTGTTTACGTACACTGGGTTCGACGGCAGAAAATACAGCGTAAACGTTCATGCTGTGTATCTACGCCACTTACCAAGAAACACAGTGAGTATGCCGCCATACTCAAGAAGTTGTATGTGGAGAGTAGATGACCATCCTAAGGGACGTACCGGCGAACTTCGGTTATTTGTCTTTACATTATCGCTCGTTAATTCTTACCGTGAAGAGGGTTTTTTTTTAAAAAAAAAAAGATCGAATGAACGAAAAAATGGACGATAAAGCCGAAAAAACCGTGGGTCAGAAAAGATTCAGGTTATTGAAGAAGGACGTGGAGGAAATGGTCGGTTTTTCGGAAAAGATGCAGCGAGACGGCGAGCCGATACGCCCGAGTCAGCTGTTCTTTTTTAGAGACCTGTTTTCACAACTGACACGTATGCTTCGAGCGCCGAAGACGGAAAACGTGCCGCTTTTAATGATGGTTCATTCATTCACTGTTGGGAGTCTCGTACTGCTGACCACGGCGTTGTCGAGCTATTTGATTCCGAGGGTGGTTTTTACTCTGGTGATAGGTGCCCTGGCTGTGGTGCTGTTTTCGGCGATGATGATAACGCCACTTCACAAATTCAGCGAAATGATCGTCGGCAAATTATCTTCGGAGGTTCCAGATGTGGCTCTAAAAGCGCCCGTACGCATCAAAAACGCCATTTAGAGGACGGTATAAAAAAATGGGACCTTACGACGCACCCTCGGGCATGAAGAAACGTGACGACAGTAGACAGTACGTTACTGTATCGAAAAAGTCTACCGTGGAGGCGGTACTACGACAAAACCTATGGAAAGTGAGTCTATATCAAGGTCTATGACGAATGGTGACGTGGTCGAAATGGTTTCTTCCCATCTTCATATTTATCGTGGCGGTCCTGATATACAGCCTGGCGACCATGCCGTTCAAGATGGATACTCAGAACATCTTGGTGAAATTGTCTCTGGCGTCGATGGTTTCTCTCGGGTATTATTTGATTGTTCAAATTCTAGAGTACAAGCTATTTTCCGATTAGTAAATAAATGGCGTCGTAGTTTAACCAGGCTGGACTGTTTTCATTTGTTTTCGTAACGCGTAAGATGGGAATACGGAATCTGTCGTCTTTCGTGCGTTCTCGCGGATGCATGATCGAACTGTCTGTGGAAAAGAAGGAAAGAATACAGGAATTGGTGGTGCCAACGCTGGGGAGCGTGTGTTTCGATTTCAACACGGACTTGCACGGGTTAAGTTACAAGTACCAAACGACGGGAGAGGATCCAATGTCCCTACTGGAAACCTTTCGTGGAGAAGTGTGCGCCAGCATCGCTAGCGTTGTCTCCATACTGGTTTACACGTCTGGCACCGAGGCGGTGGACGTGTACGTGGCGCTGGATGGAGCGTCTCCCATGGGAAAACGCCCCGAACAGAAGAGGAGGCGGGAAATTGGGCGAAACGCCTGGGCAGAGTGCTTGACCGCGGGGAGCCGATTCATGGCCCCCTCCCCCTCCCTCAAAAAGTGTAAACTTTTACGGCAAAAACGCACTAGTTTCTTGAATTTTTCCATTTATTTCTTGAACTTTTGTGCTAGGAGGGGGAGGGGTCCAAAAAATTGGACCCAGGCAACTTTTTTGTTGGACCCCCATCCCCATCCCTCAAAAAGTGTAAACTTTTACGGCAAAAACGCACTTGTTTCTTGAATTTTTCCATTTGTGTATTGAAAAAATATTAGACACCACAAACGTTTTACTACATAACGGCCTTGTTTCAATCATAGGAATTCTCTCAGTTTCCGTCGGGCGTGATATGATGTATTGTGTTCATAAGCGTTATGGATGCGTTACACTTGGCTACAGACTATCATTTTAACAACAAAAAACAATACGTTTGTTGGAAAATTCATTTTTTAAATCAATTTTTATAATTAAAAAACCGCGAGTAAAAATCACGATGGCTTCATTTTGACTCCTTTACGTTGATGTTGGTTTATTTCCACCAGATGTTAACGGTCAACTCGTGTCAGGCCGCATAAATTCTTTCGTGAAACTGATGGAATTTTACCTAACTCGGTCGCGAAGCACCTGCATATGTATAGTGCTCGATAGGAGCGAGTGCGCGTGGATAAAGACAAGCTGGGAGAGGGGAAACAAAGAGAGGTTAGTTTGGGATGCCATGTACGAAAAGGTTTACGACGGTGTCATGAAGCGGCTCGACCACGTCACCGGTAAAAAACTGACATGCAACGCTTTATTTGTCGCGGATGGACTGAGGTTCGAGGGTGGGGACAAGTTCTTTACAATGATGGACGGGCCATCCCCGTACTTCGTGTACGGTGTGGTATCGTGGGGGACGATCATCTATTTCTATCGTCCTGTGTGGTCGAGGGTTGCAGCGACTGTGTTCCTTAACCGGTTGGACATTCCAGATTGGTCAACGACCGTGAAAATGCGTAGCGCCAATGATTTCGTTTCGTCTAAATGCCCCATGCTAGCACCCCTGGTAATGGTAAGGGACGATGACGGAGATCTCGTTACGGGAGGGGAGAAGGGAGCGTGGTTTCGGCCGCTGCTGCAGAACCGTCGTCGCTGGGTCGAACTACTGACTCTAGCCCGGTTTTACTCAGGTCCTTAAAGCGTAATTCCGACGCTCGTCCTGGCCAGGGCGCACGTATCCCCTGGTCGTCTTGGCACTGCTGTGTTCCATCGCTTGTTGTAACACCTCCTCGGCGTAGGGAAAGTTTCTTTCCTTGTACTGGGCCAGCGTCTTAGTGCAGTGTAGTAGGACCGCATGCCGTGAAAACCTCGGCGCTGCTTGTCGTATATACCACACCGGTCCATCGCCAACTTGAGCTTCCATAGCATGTTTTCGTAGTTTGTCGTAAATATTTTGTCGTCCGCCGCGAGGTTGATAGTGAGTGCCATCAGTTCGCGAGTGAAATAATCTCTCTCGGAATTGGCCACCATCACGACACGACTCTTGCCACCCTTGCCGCACCTCACCGCAATCTGCACCGGATTCTTAGTGTAGCCGTCTACGACGTCCTTGCACGTCAGGTTCAAAATTTCGTTTATCCGCATTCCGGTGGCGGCTGCAATTTTGAGGCAGTGATACAATTGCGGGTCGTTTGCGCTCACCTCCAACAGCATGTCCAGTTCTTCGCTGTCGTAATGATTTTTCTTCGTATTGCTTGAAAAATCTCTCCTGGGCACGTGCACCTGCTCCAAGTTTCTCGGTTTCAGAACGTACGCGTTGAAGACGATCGTGACGAGTATCTTGGCATCGGGGCATTTAGGTGGTCCGTATTGTTAGTCGACGTAATTCTTTACCGACTCGGTGGTGATTTCATCCGAGGCGAGTCGAGAATAAAACTTTGAAAATAATTTTGTGTACGTCTTTTTAGTGAAATCTGCCAATTTGTCATCCTTATCCCGCAAAGCCTCCAAAGTTACATCCATTTTTTTTAATGTCGGAAAATAAAAAAAAATTACACTTTGTACGTGTTTTTTTTATTTTTATTGAAAACGTACAAAAATACCACTTTTTTATTTTACCTTTTTTAACCGCTCCAAAATCCTCTTGACGTCTTTAGATTTTGAAGTCGTTGTGACGTACATCAGGTCTATCCCTCGCTTGATACAGTCTTCCCTTTTAATTGCATCACGTACCATCTGATGAGGACAGCACTGGTGCGTCGGTCCCTGCACTTCTATAGCCACCTTCTTCGAGTCGTCGTAAAAATCCAGTTGCAGTTGCAGTTGCAGTTGCAGTTGCAGTTACAGTTGCAGTTGGAGTTGCAGTTGATTAGCCATTTTGGATAGGTGTTGATATCAAAATTATCGTACCCATGAAGCACCAAAGATCTGTGTACGTACACTTCGAGTTGACTACGAAACTTGCTCATTTTTTTTCAATAGGGCGACGATAGTCTTTTTCTTTTTATTAGCTACTTGGCGGGAGCGAGCCTCATGTCTTCCAACAAATTTTCCAGAGTGTAATCCGACGTTCGACGGCCTAATTTTCGAGCGTGATCACGGTGTGCCGTGTAAAATGCCTTGGTAAGGGGACGATCGCGAAATTTTTCGACATTAGGGAGAAAGTAGACGTGTTTGCACAGGGTGTCGTAAAGAAAGGACTTCATTTTGCCGTTGCGGTATCTAAGCGAACATATCGAGCACGGCAGCACCTCGCCCATGGCGGCTACGAACCACATGAGACTGGTGAAGCAATTGTACAATTTCTCTTCGTCGTCTCCACCATCCATCAGACGATCCTCCAGACGGTAGACGTATCGGTGAATCATGGCCCAGTAGACTGGACCCCCAAGCCTCGGTCCCGATCCGCTTTTCATTCACCCAATCGTAAGGATCATATTCCGAAAACTGGTCAGGTCGTTGAGGTCCGGTGGCGAAGGCGCTCCACTTGTAGTACTTGCGCAGCTTTTCCTTTTCCTCGTCGGTGAGGTCCCTGGCACGCTTGAAGGCGAGGTCCAACTCCACTGTTGCCTCGAGGAACTTTTCGTCCGACAGATGCATTTCGAGGCGACAATTCAAGAGCCAAATGGCACTCCAAGAAGTGAAGCACCGCGTACCCGCAACCCGGCAGTGGAGTGTACAGACACCTGCGCCGCACGAGCAAATCTCGGCGCCGGTGTTCGGAAGTACATCGGTTTATCGTGTCTTGAGTCACAGGTGGTCGGAACACGGCCGGGATAAAATAACGACAAAACGTGAATAAAACCTGACAGTCGCTGAACGTGGCGTGAATCGATTCGTCCACCTTGTCATCTCGGTCCATTTTTGATCTTCAGTTATTTTTTTACTTTTATTTTATCACGAATCGCGTCAAAATGACGCGGTTTGGAATCAAGTGAAGCTCGCATACCGTAGATTCCTCCAAGTTCAAATTTGCGGCTAACGTTTCAGAAACCACAATTCGTCCGGCAACATCTTCGGAATGTAAGTTTAACTGTCGAATCTCGTTCAAACTCGGCCTAATGAAATCTACAATTTCGGCCACATCAACTTGAGTTTTAGCGGGCATTTCTTACCATACAAAAACAATAAAGACTAGGCAAAAAAATATTACTATTTTTTTTTTATTTTCCCGTATTTATTCCAATTTTTTTTCACATCTTTTTAGTCATAGTCCGACGAAGAGTCGATCCCTCTATCTCGTTGGAGACGTTACTAGAATTCGAATCTTCGTCGACTTTGACCCTTTTATTTGGAACGGCATCAGCGACATCGGTAGACACGAAATAGTCCTTGCATACGAGTTCGATCTTGTCCCACATCACCTCGTCCTGGATGGAATCAAAAAGTTGGGTGTTGCGCATCATTTCAAACACATCTGAGTAGCGAACTCTGAGTTCCTTTACCAGGGGCTTGGATACGTCCAAGACTTTGTCTCGCTTTTGGGTAATGTATTCCGCCAAGGTGTACACAATTGCGCCCGGAATCTTGAGCACCACCTCGTCGGAAGTGTCGTCGGGTACACCAAACCACATTTGCCTAATTACGTCGTTGTATTCAGACTCGTAGTAATTTTTGTCCCTAACAGTATTGTTGTCTACCAAATAGCTGCGCAGTCTCACCGGTGAACTCATCACCATCCCGGAACTCAAACTCATGTCCGGAACGTCGACTGCGAGCAGAGTGCACAAGATCAAGTGGGGAATTTTGACCGTGCTACCGTCTTTAGTCATTCGGCTCACCACCGAGTTGAGCATGCCCTTCAAGAGATTGGGGTTATATTTCACGGAGTCCGAGCCCGGGTTTATTTCCAATACCATGTCGCCCCTGGTGTTGTAGAATTGTAAGAGGTCCTCGGAACGATAGTATTTGCCGAATCCATTCTTTTTACCTCCAGGTGCAATGTTGAGTTCACCACCCTCTTTCAATTGCATGAGCAGGCAATTCTCGTCCATTGCCATCAACAGCTTCTTGACGCATGATCCAAAATATTCCGTGCTGTTACCATATGTCTTGGGACGAGGGACGCGAATCTTCTTGGTGGTTAACGGAGGAGTCTGCGCCAGAGCTGGACTTGTTTCCTCCCCTTCTTTGAATTTGTAGATCGCGTACTGGATACCGCTTTTCATCCGCAAAAGCGTCTCCTCGATGATCGAGGCTTGCGTCTTTCGCGTCTGCATCATCCTCCTCCTTTTTTTCCCTATTGTAAAGGAGTTTATAACCAACGACTCCTTTTATAGGAGCGAGAGGATAAAGATCGAGAGCACCAACAGCGGCCCGATCAAACCTTTACCCAGAGCAAGCAGAAACAATACCGCTCCGGCCACGGCAGCGCCGATCGTGCCGAGTACAACAGCACAATTTCTGACTCTGGAGTAGATTCGCAACTTTTCCAGTCGTAACCTCGTTAAAGTGGAGATCAGCCGGCTCATCGTATCGACTCCGGCGTCAACACCGTCCTCTTCTTCTTTTTCCCACTCTATTTTCTGTCCGACGCTGTTGATTTCCAAATTATAAATGTACTTATTCGTGTAGTAATTCACCAAGTTGTCGTGCTCTTTCTGTTTGTCGGGGATCCCGAGTCCGTGCTTGGTGGCATCTTCGAGTAGCATGTAGTATTCGGGGGTCATTTCGAAATCTGCCGTTCCGTAATAGTCCTCGTACTTGCTACAAAATACTCGCTCGCGATTTCCAGTCCGAGCTTGTTGAACATTTGCCCTTGACCGTCGACGTCGACCGTATCCAGTACCCAACCCAGTACGCTGGCGGCGCTAACCCCCCAAAAAATTGGGTTGGCTATACCTGCGGCGGCACGAACGGCACTGCCGAGGATGATCCCACTCATCACCTGCGCCGTCACGCGCAATACCACCACCCGGGCCAACACCCGCATCACGGCACGACTACTCGTCTTGACGAGGTTGGCCCAGATCTTGCTCAAAAAGTTGCTCTTCAATCGATCGGCGAGCTTCGACATGAGTTGTTTCACCTGGCGACCCACGACGTTCGAACCCCAATCTACGCCTGCGTTGCGAGCCATGCGAGCGACAACAACATCAACGAAGCTCTCGTCGTCGTATTTGTGGTGGTGAAGCGCGCTGCCGTCCCACACTGCTCGCAACACGGCAACGGGATCGCTTCGAACATCCCGCTTCTTCCGAATGGTGTCCCGCATCGGCCTTATGGCGTCGATGGCTTCAGGCACCATGTCCTCGAAAAATTTTCTCGAGCCATGTGTCAGGGCCATACCGAACAGCCACTCGGAAATGATTGGACACCCGGTGGCACGACGCAGTCTCCGTCTTTATAATCGACCTTGACCGCCTCGCAATACTCCTTGGTCATCGTGCAAGTTTGCGACTCGTGCTCCCAGACGAACGGCGGCATGTCTGTCACCCCGTGCTCAATCTCGTATCGATGGTTGCCCCTACTGTTAGGATACACCTTGTGGCTAGTATTGGCGACTCGACACCTATCGCGCCAAACGGTCTCGACTCCCACGGGACCCGTTCCCGGCCAACCTGTAGCAGTCCTCCTGACAAAAGTCGTAAGTTTTGCCCAAGACTTCGAACGATCCCGCCCTACGACACCGTTCGTACCAGCCATTATACCGAAAGCATGACAGCGCTTCACAGGTCGACTTGTCCACGAACCTCATCTTAAAGTCCCAAACTCGGCTCAAAGCGGGGGTAGATGGAAACCCTTCGGCCAGTCGGCGTCCAAAATCTCTATATTTTTGAAGATGGGATCCGAACTTTTCGCGCGTTCCAGTCTCAGGCGCAACACATGTCGCGCGGAGTAGTATAAACCGTTCGTAATGTCCTCGAATGATACTTTGCCTGCATTCGTGGTTTTTGCGTTTAACGCCTTGTCATTCATGGGGAATTGTGCGGATTTTTTTTGTAGATGTAGCTGTTTTAAAAAAATCACCGTTTGAAAATATACATTTTTTTCACTTTTTTTATTTCGAATTACAATTTTTTCAAAAATGCGCGTCCTTTCGAAATTCCTTGTTCACAATGGGAAGTTAATATGTGCTGTCTTTGCATTCGAAACCGTTGGTCACGTTTTCCAGAGCGGTGTTGGTCATAAAGTCGAAGGGGTTTTTCAATACAGATAATCCAATTCCTTCAAAAGCTCATCCGCCACGAATTCCACGTACTGGCCCATCAGGGCTGCGTTCATTCCTGGTAGATCTCTGGGCAGGATCTCGACGAAGAATGCCTTTTCAATCTCGACCGCCTCGCGAAACATTTCAACCACCCGTTCTTCGGGTAACTTTACAACGAGGTAGTCTCTGTATAGCATACATGCAAACTTGCAGTGAAGTGCCTCGTCTCTGCTCACGAGATCGTTGCTGAAGATCAGGCCTGGGAGGAGACCGCGACGCCTGAACCAAAAGACCGCGGCGAAGGAGCTGGCGAAGAATAAACCCTCAACGATGGCAAAACCCACGAGCGTCTCGGCAAAGTCGCCCCTGCACTTTTGGGAGGCCCAGTCGGCCTTGGACTTGACCGCGGGCAGCGTGTCTACCAACGAAAGCACTCGGGTCTTCTCGTCCACGTCCTTTATCATACTCTCCACCAAGAGGTTATACGTGATGAAGTGTATATCTTCGATGGCCTTTTGCCATCCGTAAAAAAGCGAGACCTCCGTAACTTTGACCATTTGCATGACGTGTTCCGAAAAGAGTTTGCCTACGATATCGTCTCCGCGAACGAAAAACGACAGCACCGGGGAAATCAGGGCGCGCTCACCGTCCGTGAGCATCTTAGTCCACTGATTGACGTCGTCATCTACAGGAACCTCTTCTGGCCTCCACATTAACTTGATCGCATTTTTGTACATTTCCCGTATTCTGGAATAACGAAGGGGGAACAGCGCGAGTCTGGGAGTTTCCACCAAAAGTGGTTCCATCGTGACACCTCCTTGATCATCCATATTTTTTGTTACAAGATTGTTGTTGCGAATAAATAATGTAACGTCCATTTATACGTTTTTAGATAACCGTGGAATAAATAAAAAACAATGTTACACAATTTTAGACTTGCCCTGTCGGAGGGTAATTTCGCGGCCGCCATCGACTACTTCGTAACGACCATATCGGGATACGTCGAAGCGGCCGACGTGCCCATCGAGTTCGAAGCGACCAACGTTCATCTAGTGGACGTCTTGATACAGTGGCTAGTGAATGCCGACAGAGAGGGTCCGCCTTCGACGACGGGTTACAGCGAGCTGGTAAACAAACTTTACGGGGAGGTTACCCGGAACCGGGAGGCGGTTAACAAAGTGGCTAGCTGCAATCTGTTCGTTCCAAAGATTCGAGACGCGTTCGCCGAAAAGAGGTTATTGCATGCAAAGTCCAACCAGTCCAAGATTTTGAGTGTGTTGGAAAAACTCGTTTCGGCGTGTCACCGTGGGGAACCACGGAATGACGATAAGGACGACGACGACGATGCCGGAAATCTGCTACATTCCGTGACACAAAACGATGCCAACAAAATGATGCCGACCCAGTTGAGGAGAGCGCCGTCTGAAGCATGGAAAGAGGCCGAAGACTACATAAACGCCGACGTGACGTTGGGTGGGGAGGAGGACTTGCTGCAACGACTCTACATATGCACCGGCGTTTTGCGCAGGGTCTACGACGCGAGCAAAGAACTGTACGATGAAAATGCGTCAATGAGCGAGCAAAACGAACGGTACGCGGCTGAGCTCGCCAAGAGGTTGCACCAGCTATCGTCGGCCGAAAGAAGCGAGGCACAGCTTCGGAGGGCGGGTAAGAAACGCGATGAATCGGCGCGGCAGCTCCGCGACCAGCTAGCGTCTCGAGAAGCGCACATTTCGGCTTTCACCGACGAGCGGGAAAGACTTCACGAAATGGCGAGGAGGCTAGAGGAAAAGCTGGACGCGTCGAAAACCGAGATCGCCGAATTGCGAGAGGCGAAGAAAAGGTGCGATCGGACCATCGATGAGTTGAAGGCGAGGACAGCGAAACTGTCCGTTGACTGCGAGCGGACGAATGAACGCCTGCGACAACTCCTGGAAGAGCAACGGGGTTGTGACACGGCGATAGAGGGGTTGCGGGAAGACGCCCAGAGTTCTTTTTCGGAGAGGGACAGGATAGCGGCCATCGCGGAGATGGACCGTGGCACTCTGGCCGAAACCCTGGCCCGGTCGAACGATCTGTTTGGAGAGAAGCGAGAACTCGAATCGGAACTGACCGAGTGTCGCGACTCTATGATTTCGGCCCTCGACACGCACAACAAGGCGATGCGAGAGATGCAGGAAGGCACGGAGAAAACGCGAATCCAGTACGAGAGGGACGTGGCTGTGTTGAGGGCGGAAGTTACCGCGCGTTCGAGCGTACTAGAGCGCCTCGAGAAGGAGATCGATCGTCTACAGAAAGACGCGACGTTATTGTCCGAGCATTTGGATTCGAGCAGAAACGATGTGACCCGGCTGGAGATGGAAAAGATCGAGTTGGTGAGCGTCGCCTTCAGCGAAAAGTCCGAACTGGTAGAATCGTACACGAACGCCCAACTCGATCTCGAGAGAGAAGGACAGAGCGACGCGGTCGTCAATTTGCGGAACCTGACCGCTGATTGCGAAGAAAGGGTGGAACGTTTGGAGGGTGAAATCGTTAACCTTCCGACCGTTACTTGCGAGGAACGGACCTGCCTGACGATTCAAAACGCGTACCTGGCCGAGGAAAATTCGGAGTTGCGCGTAGAAGTGTCCTCGTGCCAATCCGAGAAGGCGGACCTGGTTCGGGACGTGGAACGGCTACAAAGAATGTTGGTAAACGCAAATTCAGAGACCGCGATGCTGCGCTCCGCGATAGAGGCTACGGAAACTGAAAAGTCGAGCATCACCTTCAGGCTCGCGAGAGCGCAGAAAATGGAGGCCGAGTCGACGCGCAAATTGGAAGAGGAGAGGGTCGCCGGCGAGGCGGTTATCGGTGAGCTCAACGAACGGGTCAATGACCTAAAGAAGCATATGGCAGGGTTCCAGGGCCAGCTGAACACTTCCGAGAAGGAGGAGGAGTCGTTGAAGGAGAGACTCGAGGAACTAAATTTGACCGAGACAGCGTAGACGCCGGCAACAGGTTGCTTTCGAAACGCAGCTGTAGGTATTACGGGTTTGCTAGCTGCAACGAACTGGAGGACGTCCTGGAAGAGCTGATGACGGAACTCAAGCAAACGTCTATGCGCGACTTTCTCCGGAGGGTCGAATACTTAAAAAAATTGAGTCGCAACAATTTAAACGAGGAAACGCAGGTGGACTTTTACGAAACCGCCATCGGTAACGCGTCGCGAGTCGGAGAGATCGCGGGCAACGCCCAGTACCTAGGCTGGACCGGTGACGAGAGTCTGCTGTCATGGGTGCACCGACGAATGACCGAGTACTCGGAAGAAATGAAGAAAACTGAAGTCGTCGTGCGCCAAGTCTTCCCGCTGGATAATGGGGACAAACCAAACGCTGTGGGCCGCGACCTCGTCAGGTTTGCGTCGACCATCCTCGTCGAATCTATGCCAACATCGAACTATGAGTGCCGTTATTGAGGGAGAATGCATTGTCCCAGGCGATGGCCGCCCTCAACTACTCCAGACGTTAGGCATACCAGTTTTTGCGCGTCATCGCTAAGTTGAACATCGACCTCGAGTCGACGGCAGGAGTGAGGGTAACGTTGGGAGACTCGGAAAGCGGGGAATCGTCGTCGTTACTGGTCGTCGAAGTTGATAGGCTGATATGTTTCGCCAGAATCGAGACCCATTCGGCGAAGTATACTAGACTCTTGATTGGTTTGAAAACCAGGGGCATGACGTACGACCCGAATATGGACCTGTTGTCCGTGAGCACAGAAGAGAAAAAGCTGACAGCGACCCTGGAATTGCTGAATCGTGTGGGACTGACAGTCACCGAAGACTATAGCAACATTATAGTTGTGGACCGAGAAATTTTTGCGCGGCACGCCCAGTGGCGAGAACTCTCTACCCATTTGATCGAAACGGTCAACTCGGCACTGGGAATCTACGGTCTGAAAGTCGTACTGGATGGCGTGACAAACAAAATAGCTGCGTACGAGAACGGGAGCAGTGCGCCGGAAACGTACGCCTACTACAAAGAGGTGGCAGTGTGGTACTCGGACGTGTCCTCCACACTGTAAATGAAGTACAGTCTGAAGATCGACCGTCGCTCTATAGACGATTCAGGTTTCGAGCGTCGGTTCGCAAAGACCGAGGTCTTGAGCAAGTAGAAAACGAAACTGGCCGAAAGCGATAAAATAATCGGTTCAAGAGCAATTCAACTGAGGGGTCAAGGACTGGAACTGAAGGGGGGCGTGGTGGGCGAGAGTTTGCCAGAGCAAAGCGGTAAAGAGATTCAAAGGTCAAAAGTGATAGAGGCTCTGCTAAAGCATTTCGGTCTGGCAGTCTCGACCAACCTCAGAAGCATAGTTATAGAGTAGAGGACTAAATTCGATGCGCTTTCCGGGTTGAACAAGACGGTAGCGTCGATCAACGAGGGGTTACGACTGTACGGTTTGTCGGTCCGTTTCGTCGGTGCGGTGTTGGAAGTGGAGCGGAAAGATGACAACGTACCGGGAACATACGGTCACCTTCTGGCGACGTCGATCCGTTTCAAGGCCGTTATTCAACACCTACACGAAAAATACGGGTTGCGTATCACAGACGCGAGTGTAGATAACACGGAGTTCCGTAGGGTTTTCGTAGAATCTACCGCGGCATATCGAGCCATTCGTGAAGTGAACGAACGATACGAAACAATCACAGACACGCTACATCGCCTCCACTTGCGGCTCGGGGAAGAGTATAGGCTGAAAGTGGGAGAAGACGAAAAAATAACGGTGGCTGACGCGCAGGTGCTACGCACAAAAGCCGGGGTGGACGGAAAGGAAGCGATATCGAAAATGGTCGACACGATCAACAAGGTGCTAGAAACATACGGTTTACGACTGGATCCGTGGGGATCACACGCCGTCGAAGAGCTCGAAGCGGGAAAGCTGTACGACCTGAAGATCAATGTAGAAACGTTGAGTGAGAAAGTGTCGGTGTACCAGGGGTGTCTGTCTACGGTAGAAGGGATACTACGCAACCATTACGGCATCGCGACGAGTTACACGGACGCGCAAGTAACGTTGCAAACCGTTAACGTAGGTACGTTGAGGACCGTGGCAGGATTGAACGAGGTGGTGGAGAGTATCAATGCCCGAGCGGCGATCTTGGGATACTCGTTCAAACTTGGGGCAGACTACTCGGTCGACGTGATACGCCTGTCATCCGGTGGCAAACTCAACGACCTCAAGACAGCCGCATTACGAGAGCAGTACAGTCTGGTGAATTACGGCCTGAGAATAAAAAAGTCGTTGAATAACGTTTGGAAATGTATCGTGGCACATTATTTTCTTAAAATCTGATTATAAAAAATATAAACGATGATGTGAAACAAAAACAATTTTTTGTATTTTAAACATTTGTCACGTAAATATAGAGGACAAACGGTCAGGTGAGTGACAACCAACCTGAGTTACATTTTAAATTGTTTGCTCTTTGAAATGCAAAAAAATAAATGTTCAACATTATTTTACAAACTGTCAAACCATAGTTATTTTCCACAACTACTTTTTTTAAATAGATTCACTTCCTCAAAGCACATCTTGCACTTTGTCCCTTGTCTTGTGTCTACTCGGTCATGTTGGGACCAGTAGCAAACTCTTCACCATACACATCCGTGAAGGACGCTTTGCACTTTTTCTGCTTGCATAAATCCGTGATGACCGACATTTTAAGAACTCTGACAGCCCAATGTATATTGCACTGCATGCAGTCCTCACATATAGCAAAGTTGAACATTTCGCCTTTGTGTCGCATGTTGTCAATATCCCTCCGGATAATAGTTTGGCTTCTGCGGTATACACCTGTGTGACTTCTTCCACTTCCCACTCATCGGGTGGTGGTGATGGTGATCTTGGAGACCATGTGTTGGGCCTCGCAGGATCTTCCAGCAGCTTGAGTTTTTTTACGCACCCTGGCAACCGTTTACGCTGCCTTCCAGGCCGTCGCTTGCCATTTGTCAACACACGGGGTGTGATGTCCTCAGGTGGTACATTAGTGTAGACCTCCTCCTTTCCAGCATCATGAGATGGTGTCAACTCCATCGAGAATGTTGATATGATGAGCAACTGCACCACCAACCGGTATTTATGGGACTTTGGTCTGATAACGGGCGGCCAATCACAATTCTGGTAGTTGTGTGCTGGCAACCTACCAAACTATCTTTGCATTTCTTGAGTTTGGAATCTTGCCAAAAAAGTTGCAAAAAAATATATAACCCTCAATAAAGTCAAAGAGTAACGAATTTAAAAAGTGGGTAATTCACCCACTGCGGGTCTCTACGACAGTTCTCAATGGTGGAGGGGGATTTCTCCATTGATTAGTTCTGTTACAGTCTGACCATCACATTTTGTATGATACCTCCATGGTTAGTTACATTACAAACTGACTCAATTGACTCCATTTACGTCATCACGAACTGATAATGATCTAGCACATTTGCGATTGACTGCAATGTGTTACTAATTGACTCATTTTTATTTCCGGAAATGTAAACACAAAAATCAACAGTTTAACGAAACAGTTTGAGGACACTGAATAAATCCACAATTTTCATCACTTATTTGCGACTATCCTACACTTTTTCGACACATATAGCCGAACAAGTGCCGTCAGTCTCTTGATCGAGGTTGGTTGCATAAGTGCGATACAGTCCTTGCATATCGCGAAGCTGAATATTTTGCCTTTACGTACTATTGACTTCAATATACCTCCGGATCTCAGCCTGGATTCCCGGCTATACAACGAAGTGCCTCGCTCCTCTTCACACACATCATATTGATGGAAAGCACGAAAAGTTGCTTTGAGTTTCCTTAGTCTCTTTCGCCATTGGTGATCGCCGCTGGTGGTTAGTGGTCGACGTTTGTGGGTGGATGAAAGGGAAGCGACGGTAAAAATGGTCGGCAAGGGATTCCATTCACTGTCCGGTGCCAGTAGCTTGGTAGTTATGGTCTCATTCTCACCATGGTTTGTATTTTCTTCCGCTGATGAATCCATGGTCTGATATGAGCAACTGAATATCAGTGTCTGCTTATTTATACAATCGTGTTGGACCCGTGTCCCGATAGTCCAAAAGAGCTATTACTTCGGTCCCTTTTTAACACTTCTCATTTTCCCGTACCAAAAAATTCGTTCGTCTATCATTCGAGAAACCACTCATCCAGCGTTAGCTCATTAATCGTGATACGGTCCTCCTCGAGACAGCGTTCTACGAGCTTTTTAAAACTAGGGGAAACATCCTCGGGAAAATTGATTTTACTGTAACAAACACTGAAGGATGAGCATAGACACACGAACTCGAATAAAAGTACCCCAATTGACCACATCGTGTCACGTTCTTTAGTGGATTCGCCGTTACAGAAATCACCCTATCCGAAATCGATTAGTTTGATGGTGTCAAAGTCACGGTGCACTAGAAAGTTGTCTTGGATGATGTCGCCGTAGTGAACATTGACGCTATTACATACGATTATAATTTCTACCAGTTGCCGTAAAAATTGACGGACTAGACGTTCGTCAAGCGGTCCTCTCTCTCTGGCGTATTCAGAGAGCGGTTGATATTTTTCGTCGTATTCCGTCACGATGATGGCACGATTTTCGTCCGCGAACCAGTCGAGTATTTTCACGACGCCCGGTACGCCACGAGCCATCAAGACTACTTCCTTCGGCACGGAACGACCATCAGCATATCGCAGCGAGTTTGGTTTGCCGACGCACTTGATAGCTACTGGTTCCCGGTCATGCAGTCTCGCGCCGATGTATCCGCAACTGCCGATTGGAACGCCCAATGTGTACTTTAGTCCGAAAGATTCCATCATTTACAAACATCTGTCCAACTCCTTAAATACAGCAACCATAAGTAGCTGATCTATGCCACGACCAGGACCAAACGACACCACGCACAAACAGAGCTGAGATGTCTCTGAAGTCAGAAGAAGAAGTGGTGGAACCCGGCGTGATTTACCTTACGTGTCCCGACGCGATCAAAGAGTTGCCCGTCAAACTGCAATGGATTATGGAACAGTCGGAGGTCATAAAGGATATGATCCAGACCCTCAGTGACATTCCGGAGGGAACAAGGGAGGTGATTAACTGCGAGAAAGTGGATTTTGAAACTCTGTAAGAGTTGGTCGAGTGGACAACCTTGGACACCGAAGCGCCGGCCGAAATTACGATCCACCACAGCTTTTTTGATTTACCCAACAAGTTGTTGGTACAAATCTACGTGGCTTCGGACTATATGCAGATGTATAAGCTGTACGAACTTCTAGCCACAATACTCGGTTCGAAACTGAAGGGCAAAGACGTCGAGGGAATGAGGACCGTGTTGGGCATTGTAAACGATTTTACACCGTAACAGGAAGAACGAGTGCTACGAGAAAATATGTGGACGTGCAAGGACCTGGATATGTTGGAAGAGGAGGAAGAGAACGAAAAGAAACGTCATAATCTCGAAGAGCCGAACGTGTCCACTTAAAGGAGATGCTCGGGAGACGGGCCAGTGACGAGGTCGCAGGCCTGTAAAATGATCGCGAATTAAAGAAAAATAAATAAACGTTGGAAAAGAACACTTTTTTCCATGAATTTAACGAGAGTCGCGCTTATGAATCGTTATGTTTCTTTATCGTTATATGTGGTGGAATGGAATGAATGCTAACAGCGGACTATGTTACATTCGGGATAATGTATAAATTGTCACGTATCATTTTATCAGGATGCGGGGCTTCAGACACAGCCAATCAAAAAAAAATGGTGCCAGTCAGTCAGCTGCCAAAAAACCATAGGAATGACCCGCCTTGTCAACCTAAAGCGACCTTTGCGCGCTCTATCGTTCGCATAAATGATCGTATAATAATTCCACCACTTCAGTTCTAGCATCTCTTTGACATCCGACGCATTATGGATACATTAGAGAGGATCGGAGCCATCGTCGATTTTGAAGGCTTTCAGTTGAGGCAAGAATTCGTCTGCAAAGAGATAGCTGTAACGTTTACCTTCAAAGATGTGACGAGAAGTTACAGATTTCAGGTCGGCCGCCGCTACTCGGAACTTTGGAGACTAGACCAAATGTCCGTCCAGTATGTGACCAGACAGATTCATGGGATGAGATTTGAAGACAAGCAAGGGGACCTACACCCCCTCAACGTGAACGAAACCCTACGACGAATAGAAAGGGAATGTCAAGAAGGTGGCAAGACGATCATTGTGTACAAGGGAGGTCAACAAGAAGAAAAGGCATTGAGCCGGCTAGGAATTCCCAGCTACAACTTGGAAAAAATAGGCTTCCCGAAGTTTGTAGAATTGATGCACGATACTAACTGCGGTTATATTCCGGATTGTGATCTACACCAATCAGCGCCCTTTAAAGTTACAGTTCATTGTCCACAACGAGAGACTGCAGTTTTTAAGACGTGGTTGATGGACTTTATAAACCGGTATAATGGCACAACAAAAAGTTTGCAATAAAAAGTTTTTTTGAGAAAAAAAATCGTTGTGTTATTTTTTTTAAATACAAATTCAGTTCCAACCAAGCTGGTGAAGCGTATATTTTCACGGTCGAATTAGCCCAAACGTAGATGATACCCGAGCTACAAAAACTGAAAGCTTGATCATACTCGCAAACGCGTATACAATCTCCACATTCGTTGTACACCCATCTAGGTAGATTACGTTTCACCGTGAAGCGTAGGTGCCATCGTACCTATCAAATTTCAAATCGTCATTTTCGTAAAACGGTTCTACATTGCAGCTGTTGTAGAAATTACAATTATTATAATTGTACAGACTGTACGTGCCGTAATCTATACTCTGCGTGTCACCGGACGCACTTACGATCCCGTACCTGGTATCAGGGCTTTTTTCGTCCCAGGAATGTTCAATCAGCATCGCGTGATCGGCATCTAGCATTAATATGGTGCAGTATGACGGCCAAAATGAATGGTAATCCTATTCCCTGATGTAGGGGGTACACAATGCTCGCATCCCCGGAACGCTCCTTTTACATATGCGAGTGCGTACCCTTTTTTCTTTCTTTGTTGTAGCACCACTGTTCGTAACACCAGATGGTTTCTTCGTCTATCCACACGATCTCAAACTCTTCCAAGTATCTGCGCGACGTCAACACTGTCGGTGAATCGGTGAATGGAGGTCGATAAATTAATACTATTTGAGTCTCGTCATTTTTCACTAGCATGGACCCGCCTACGCTAAAGTCGAGTTTTACGATGTACACTCTCTCGCTAAAATATGGTTTCAGGTTTGTTCGCATCAATAGTTTTCCTTCGAGCGTGGACCAGATGTTCAATTCGTCGATTCTACCATTGTGGGGAACAATTGCCAGGTAGTGGCCGTCCTTCGACACTGTTGCCACCCAAGGGCTTTCTAATTCCATGGTACGGTACAGGATGGTGGGAACCGTAACCAGGTTGAGTCCGATCGAGCGTACATAACGCTTTAGAAAATCTTTAGCCAATATCACGCCGTACCAAAGTTTGGACACACGACGGGCGTTTTCTAGATCATTTACACCCAATTTTGACAGTATATGTTCCAGCCAATTTTGATTCATTATAGAAAAACAAAGTATTTTCCCTGTATGAAGAATGGAATTTAAAAAAAAGTGCCCGTCAACAGGTCTATCTTGTCTTTTTATTGACAAAAATTTTTACAAACTCTTATACGTACAAAAACAACTGTATACAACAACATACCCAGAAAAAAATAATCTATAATAAATCCAACAGTTAAAATAATGAGGAAAAAAACTAGAGTTACATGTAACGCTGTTCTTACATATGTACGAGCCAATGAGGGGAAACAAAAAAGTCAAAAAAGGTATATGCATTATAACCACGCTTCACAACGGCAATTCCCTCGTCTACCCTTGTTAAAAACGGGTCGCAGAATGGTAACTTTGGCTTAAAAACGGTTGTTTCATCAAATCGTTCGAAGGTGAAGAAGTCATTTCCTACCACCAGTTCGAACGGCAATTCTCTCGGCCACATCTTGGGGTAATAATCTTCGAGACAAGACGGCTTGCAATCAAGATTTTTGTCTCTTATGGATACTGTTGTTAAATTTCCGCAAGCATGTACCAGCACGGACAAATGATTTGGGGTAAACACAACGGCATGTCGCACTATTTGGAACCAAATATTCACATTATCTTGTTGCGTGCGAGGGGATGTTTCAAATGTTAGCCAGTGACTGATGAATCTCTTCAAAGTCGAAACATCTCGTTGCACGAAGCGTAAAACTGTCTCTTTCATACCTGGTTCCATCCATCCTTCTACGCACCACAGACTGTCTTCATCCTTCCAAAGAGGTAAAACATATTCGACAGTTCTCTCTACACGAATAGGTGGTGCGTCATAGTTTGGAGACTTGTAGACTAGAAGGAGGTGCTGCCCATTGTGGTGTCCAGAAACCAGCAGGGATCCCTCCGAACTAAGATCGAAGTGCAGGTGGGCTTGTCCAAAAATTGGCGCCATGTCCACATTCAACATTACGGTGTTCTCGACGATGTTGCACACGTACAATTGTTTGCTCACCCTCGAATAGAACACCATAGTCTTCCCCGTCTTACTGACGTCCATGAAGTAATCGCCTCCTTCGAATCTAAGGGTGTGGTAAAGCAGCGTTGGCAAGACGTCCGCACTCTTCGTTTCTGTTCTCTTCATATCGGTCAAGTCGAGTCCTCTCGGCACCAGCGGGACCTGTACATATCCCCAGCACTGTAACGGCGGCGACATCGTGCTGGTGGTACTGGTCATTGTGGAAGGAAAACTGTTACTGTCTCGACGATGACTGCTGTCTTTTTATCTGACTCACAAGTGGGAGGAGTCAACAACAACAAAATCAGACACGTGCCATTGGAGCATCCTTATCGGCACATGCGCGGATTTAGTAACTGTCAACTCAACTCTCAAAGTGAGTGAAGTCGACAAAAAACGAATCTACCATTGGAGCGCCACATGTCGCTGTACATTAGACCTTTATCACTGAGTCACCGACTGGTAAAAGTGGATGATTCTGTCACTCGATTCCGTTATGACAAGATTTGGTGACCCTATGAAATATACACAGTTTTTTGTAGCGGCAAAATATACCGTGCCTTCTTCTCCCAACGGCAGTCTGTGTCATCTTCAATAGCTGAAACCACCAAGTGTGCCGGGTCAACACGGGTCGATAATATCCAGAATGTTCATGTCGGTGTGTAGTTTTTTCAAGATTAAAAGGTCGCTCTTGTTCTCGGAAGTGATGCGAAAAAACTTCATTTTACAGACGCCCGTCAATTCTTCGCAGTACGCGGTCTCATTATCTGGAAGGTCCATTAGAAGCGTATCTTTAGGAAATTTGTTGGTATTCGCCAGTTCTTGGATTGTGAGCAATGAAAACGATCTGGGGTCTAAGTATCTCAACGAATTAGACTGGTACGCTGTCATTACGATTTCCCTGGCCGCTTCTGTGTCGGAAAATGGCTCCACGACAGACAGGAAATTGGGATCGTGAGGATCACGTAAAAATGGCTCGTAACGCATGCCATTTTCGGAATAAACAGGTTCGATGCATCGCAGATATTTCACGTCGTTCCATCTGGTGAACAGCAAATCGGACGGCACATTTAGAGTATGACTGTGGATAAAACCATCTCCGTCAAAGACTACTCCCCACGCCGGATTACACTCAACGATCGCAACAAGGCACGCGTCACTTACGCGATTAAATTCCAGGACGATCTTACCGGATCTGTCGTCGGCCCGCGCGAATGTTCCGATATCTATTCGGCGAATCACCTCTCCCTCGGTCGTCCAAATATTTAAAATATAGTTTTCGGTGTAGAATGCGCACAGCTTTCCACAAACAGATATTGCCAGCGCGCACAGCTTGGACCCTAGGTTGTACGTAGCGTAGTGAATGGCGGGTAGGTTACCCAAGATGGCGACGTCCCTTTTCGAAGGAGGTTTTGACAACCCGTAACATTTTGTGAGGAACCTAGAGAGAAAAGGATAACCTGATGCGACCGAATGCCAAAACAGACACGTTCTCCTCGCGACGAGCATGTCGCGAAGACATAACGAGTTTAAAATGCTTTCGACGCACTGAATATTCATTACACTTTAGAATGAGTGGCGCGCGTCTCCTTTTATACAATATCAGGATCGGGATGACACTCTGAACATCTTTTAAAACCAGCTCGTACCAGCCCAGCATGGCCTATCTCTCACATCCACTTGAAATGGGGTGTTAGATAATATTTTAATTTTCTAGAACAATAAAGTCATGTGATGGGAAGTGAAAGTGACATCATATAGGAGACATAAATAGAGTCTATTTTTAGAAATAATAATATATGAAAAAATATAAGATCAAGAAACGGTCAGCGTAGAATTATTGGCCAGCGTGTTATAAAATAATTTTCTGGATCTAAAAGTCACGTGACCGGAAGTGACGTCATATGGGAAACGTAAAGGTGTCTGTTTTAGAAATCATGTTTTGTAAAAAGGAAAACAAGACCATTAAACGGTCAATGTAGAATTATTGGCCACCAGGTTTTATTTTAAATTTTCTAGATCTAAAAATCACGTGACCAGAAGTGACGTCAAATGGGAAACGTAAAGGAGTATGTTTTAGAAATTAGGTTATGTGAAAAAGAAAACAAGAACTACAAACGGTCAACGTAGAATTATTGGCCAGCATGTTTCAATTTTAATTTTCTAGATCTAAAAGTCACGTGACCGGAAGTGACGTCACACGGGAGACGTAGAGGGATCTGTTTTAGAAATTAGGTTTTGTGAAAAAAAAAACAAGACCTACAAACGGTCAACGTAGAATTATTGGCCAGCATGTTTCATTTTTAATTTTCTAGGTCTAAAAGTCACGTGACCGGAAGTGATGTCACACGGGAGACGAAAAGGGATCTGTTTTAGAAATTAGGTTTTGTGAAAAAAAACAAGAACTACAAACAGTCAACGTAGAATTATTGGGTAGCATGTTTAACTTTTAATTTTCTAGATCTAATATTCACGTGACCGGAAGAGACGTCACACAGGAGATGTAGAGGGGTCTGTTTTAGAAATTAGGTATTGTGAAAAAAAAACAAGACCCAAGTCTCAACATAGAGTCTCAACGTAGGTCAACGTAGAATTATTGGCCAGCATGTTTCATTTTTCATTTTCTAGATCTAAAAGTCACGTGACCGGAAGTGACGTCACACGGGAGACGTAAAGTGGTCTGTTTCAAACGGTCAACGTAGAATTATTGGCCAGCATGTTTCAATTTTAATTTTCTAGATCTAAAAGTCACGTGACCGGAAGTGACGTCACACGGGAGACGTAAAGGGGTCTGTTTTAGAAACAAGGGTTTGTGAAAAAAAAACAAGACCTACAAACGGTCAACGTAGAATTATTGGCCAGCATGTTTAATTTTAATTTTCTGTATCTAAAAGTCACGTGACCGGAAGTGACGTCACACAGGAGACGTAAAGAGGTCTGTTGTTGAAATTAGGTTTTGTGAAAAAAAAACAAGACCTATAATCGGTTAACGTAGAATTATTGGCCAGCATGTTTAATTTTTTAATTTGTAGATCTAAAAGTCACGTGACCGGCAGTGACGTCACACGGAAGACGTAAAGGGGTCTGTTTAAGAAATTAGGTTTTGTGAAAAAAAACACAAGACCCATAAACGGTCAGCGTAGAATTACTGGCCAGCATGTTTCATTTCTAATTTTCTAGATCTAAAAGTCACGTGACTGGAATGACGTCACACGGGAGACGTAAAGGGGTCTGTTATAGAAATTAGGTTTTGTGAAAAAAAAAACAAGACCTATAATCGGTCAACGTAGAATTATTGGCCAGCATGTTTCATTTTTAATTTTCTGGATCTAAAATTCACGTGACCGGAAGTGACGTCACACGGGAGACGTAAAGGGGTCTGTTTTAGAAACGAGGGTTTGTGAAAAAAAAAACAAGACCTACAAACGGTCAACGTAGAATTAT